>JBBPSI010000325.1:0-23600 GCA_038093515.1 Butyriboletus loyo
AAGTACCCGCGGCGTTTCACGACTACTTAGATGTTTTCTCTGAGGATGAGGCAGCAAGGATGCCCGAGCGGAAGCCATGGGATCACGCCATAGATCTCAAACCCGATTTTGTACCAAAAAAGGGTTGTGTTATCCCCATGTCCGACGAAGAACAAGACCAAATCCGGAGTTTTGTGGAAAAAGAATTGAAGAAGGGTTACATAAGACCGTCGAAGTCACCACAGACGGCCCCTGTGTTCTTTATTCCCAAGAAAACCGGAGAAAAGCGATTGGTCATGGACTATCGATATTTAAACGATGGAACCATTAAAAACGGTTACCCGTTACCCCTTATCCCGCAGTTGATCGATAGGCTTAAAGGCGCCGATATCTTTACCGCACTGGATCTCCGATGGGGATTTAATAACATCTGTATTAAGGAAGGAGATGAGTGGAAAGCCACATTTGTAACGCCAATTGGAGCTTACGAACCCACCGTTATGTACTTTGGGCTTACCAACTCCCCACCTACCTTCCAAAATATGATGAACAATATTTTCAACGACATGTATGCTTGCATCATTATTTATATCGATGACGTTATGATATTCACAAAAGGGAAAATGAGGGCAGAGCATGAGGAAAAAGTAAAAGAAGTACTCCAACGCCTTCAGGAAAATGATCTATATGTAAAACCAGAAAAATGTGTATTCTCTGCGGACAAGGTGGACTTTTTAGGTATGACGGTTTCCAGGAACGGTGTTGAAATGCAGTCGAAGAAGACAGATGCCATCCGAGACTGGCCAACGCCCTCGCATCTGAAGCAGGTTCAAGCGTTCCTGGGACTATGTAACTATTATCGAAGATTCATCGAGGGCTTTTCGGAGATTGCCCGACCCCTCAATAACTTAACAAAAAAGGATACTCCTTTCAAATGGGGTAACAATGAACAAACCGCGTTTGACACGCTGAAAAAGAAGTTTCACACAGCTCCCCTATTAGCCTACCCAGATCGAAACAAGGAGATGCGGGTAGAAACGGATGCTTCGGATATAGCAGTGGGCGCCGTCCTTTCTGTAAAAGGAATGGATGACCTTTGGCGACCCTGTGCATTTCTTTCCCACTCTTTCGATGCTGCGGAACGGAATTATCCGATTTACGATAAAGAACTGCTGGCAGTAATACACACCTTGGAAGAATGGCGACACTATTTAATCGGCAGAGAAGGGTTCGAGATCTGGACAGATCACAAGAACCTCGAGTACTGGAAGAAGCCGCAAACGCTTTCGGGGAGACAAGCACAATGGCATGCACTTCTCCAGGAATTCAATTATTTATTTGTTTACAAACCAGGCTCAACCAATGGCAGAGCAGATGCGTTATTGCGTTGAGCAGACCATGGTGAAGCTGTTATGGACCATAATACCAATATTACGGTACTTCCCCCAAACCTTTTTCTTAATAAAGTTTCTCTTTCTTCTTCCTTTTATGATACCTTACAAAAAGAATCCGAAAAAGAGAAACAAAAAGAAATACCTGGATTTTATTATGATACAAATCAATCCGTATTTATTAACGAAAAGAAAAAGGTCTTCATGCCTGAGGCACTTAGGATACAGTTACTTAATATCTGCCATGATTCGCCTATAGCTGGACATTTGGGTCAGGCCCGAACAGCTCACCTTCTTACACAGCATTTCACATGGCCAGGTGTTACAAAGGACATTAAACATTATGTAGACAGCTGTCAAGCGTGTGCCCTCACGAAGGGTAAGCAAAAAGCACCGGCAGGAAAACTGTTACCGCTTCCCACAGCTAATAACCCGTGGGCAGATATTTCTGTTGATTTTGTTACCGGACTTCCTTCTTCGAACGGCTATGATGCCATCTGTACGATAGTAGATCGCTTCTCCAAAGAAGTCGTTTACGTTCCTTGTAAAACGACCACTTCTTCTAAAGAGTTAGCGGTTATTTTTAGAGACAATGTTTGGTGCATTCATGGACTACCTTGTACTATAGTTTCAGATCGTGGACCCCAGTTTGTATCGGACTTTACCACAGAGCTTTGCAAGCTCCTCGGCATTTCCCAGAAAATCTCTACAGCATACCATCCACAATCTGATGGCCAAACCGAACGGATAAACCGAGAAATGGAACAATATTTACGTACCTACGTGGCTAAAAAACAAGAAGCTTGGGTCGATTGGATCAAGATCACCCAGTTTAACCATAATAATTCCCTCACCACCACTACGGGTACAATTCCATTCTCTATTACATGTAATTATTATCCTAGAATAGGGTTCGAAAAGTCTTCCAACACGCTAGCCGGAGATTTCGCACGCAACGCTGGGAAAGCACATGCCGAGGTTAAAGAAGCATTGGAAGACGCTCGCAGGCACATGGTATCGCAGGCCGATAATAGACGATCGGATGCACCCAGTTACAAAGTGGGAGATAGTGTGTGGCTTAGTACGGAGAACCTTAAACTGCCGTACACTGCATGAAAACTCACACAGCGTTGGATTGGTCCTTATCGGATCAAGGCACTCAAACCAAACACTGTCGAACTTCAGCTGCCGAGCAGCATGCGCATTCATCCCGTAGTCAATATTTCTCGGGTTAAACCCTACCGAGAAACTCATCCAGGACAGCCTGTTCTGCGTCCAGACCCAGTCAATGTCACGGACGAAGGATACTCGGAATTCGAAGTTGATTACATCATCGCATCATGGATGAAGCGCAGGAAGTTGGAGTATTTAGTGCACTGGAGGGGCTATGATGAAACGGATCGCACGTGGGAACCAGTATCCAATCTGGAAAATTCGCAGGACGTAATCACGGATTATCACCATGTCCACCCTTCCGCCCCTCGCCCCCTTCATGGCCTATCACTTTTTGAATTTTCTTCTTTATTTAAAGAGTACGGTCCTGAGCACGGAACTCCCTATCAAGGAACTCGCTTGGAATACGAGTCCTAGGGGGGGGGAGGTGTTATAATCGTGTCTCTTACAACTATCTTTTGCGTTTGGACTTCATCATATTTCTCTTTCAAAGGTCACATGACTTGGCGCACGTGATCATGGGATTATACATGTGACCACAGGCTGACTAAGCATATGATGTCATGGTCCAGACTGGCCCAGACTCTATGACGTCACACCTCATGTATTTAATCTCTGTTTGCTTCTCTTCCTTTTGATCACCGTCAACTTCTATTTCTCATCATCGTTGACTCGTGACTTCTTCATATGTACATGTATAGTAACTAGTCTCACGC
Organism: Butyriboletus loyo; assembly: GCA_038093515.1. Lineage (NCBI taxonomy): Eukaryota > Fungi > Basidiomycota > Agaricomycetes > Boletales > Boletaceae > Butyriboletus > Butyriboletus loyo. The sequence continues at coordinate 3,260 of JBBPSI010000325.1, forward strand.
ACTGCATGGTCCATGTGCATTCCCCTGTAATATAAAAAGGCTTGTGGTTGCGGCTAGAATTCCCTAGCTTTAACCACTTGTCTTATTCGCTAATCATATTGTTATAATCATAACATTTTATTCATACACTGCGTACACTTTCACTTCGAACTTAGTCGTTTCAACCTTCAAAGGTCACGTGACATAGCGCACGTGATCCATTGCTGACTAAGCATACGACGTCATGACCTAGACCAGGCCTAGACTCTATGATGTCACGACACATGTATTTAATCTCCGTTTGCTTCTCTTCTTTTCTGATCCCCGCGCCTCGTGTGGTTAATCACCGTTGCGCTTCTCTTCTTTAGTCTATCCATGTATAGTAGTTCCTCACACGCACAGCATGGTCTGTGCGCATCCTTGTACAATATAAAAGGGCTAGTGGTTGCGGCTAGGATTCCCTAGCTTTAACCACTTGTCTTATTCGCTGGCAACAGTTGAGAGATTAAGATCTGAGCTATCCTCATTATACCTCGCCAGTATCTGTGTAATACTGCAACAGTAGTGGAACTTCGTGTGACTTGATAACTCCGTTGTCTCGTAACACATATGACGTCATGGTCCAGACTGGCCCAGACTCTATGACATCACGCCTCATGTATTTAATCTCCGTTTGCCTCTCTTCTTTTGATCACCGTCGACTTCTATTTCTCATCATCGTTGACTTGTGACTTCTTCATATGTACATGTATAGTAACTAGTCTCACGCACTGCATGGTCTGTGCGCATTCCCCTGTAATATAAAAAGGCTTGTGGTTGCGGCTAGGATTCCCTAGCTTTAACCACTTGTCTTATTTGCTGGCAACAGTTGAGAGATTAAGGCTTGAGCTATCCTCATTACACCTCGCCAGTACTTGTGTAGCACTGCGACAGTCACGGAACCCCATGTGACTTGATAACTCCGTTGTCTCGTAACATTATGCGCCTGGAAAACGGCGCAGCCAGAGACGAAACGGTGGACAAGATTAGCCATACCTGGCCACCAATAATCCCATTGCACCAAGTTCTGGGTGCGGAAAATACCACCATGACCACCAGCTGGGCTTTTGTGCAAGGATTGTTGAAACGGTAGTGTTCTATTTCTGTATTTCACTTACAGCCACTACGTTTCTAGACTGGTCTATATGACATCATTGTCTAGACCTAGTCACGCTTATCACATTACAAATAGCTCTTATTATGCTATTGGACGATATGTTTAGTCTTATCTCTTATCTCTATCATATCGTCATGTATTTCATACTATACCTTATAAAGGTACTATACAGAACATAAGTACAAACACTCATGTACTGTATATAAGACAGCCCTTATGGCTTGTCACTTTTCTCTAGATCTTTCAGTTCTATCATCACTACTGCGATATCTCTAAGTTGAGCCTTGCTCCTTATACTCTGTTTGCGATACTCTCACTCTCGTATTATCAGTGAGTCTTTCCACTGATAGGTTTACCCTTGCATCCTTCGTTGCCCTCGGTGCGCCTGCTCGGACTTTACCAATTCCGAAAGGTTATGAGCCCCGCTAGAGGCTTTTAATCTAAACATCTGTCGATTCTCGATAATGTTTCCAGCCCTGCGGAACGAGAGTGCTATCGCTCTTGGTTTACTATGGGTACTCGCTTTCTTGAGTCTCATACTAGCTTCCATATGTGGTGCATCGAACATTATGTTCTTTAGCACACTATGGTTGCTAGCTGATTCTTTCATCATCGTATTATGTGTTGTTTCTCAGGATCACGATCTGACCTTACAATGGCGTTCACCTACTCATCACCATGCCTTGTCTATTTGTTACGGTAGTGGTATACTTTTTCTCTCCATTACCGTTAGGACTACTTCACTTGCCTAGCCTTTTGCTAGTGCCCGTTGAGCGGTATGAGCCGCTCTAGCTTAGTCATCACTTCCCGCGCACGGACGCGCTTTCTTTCACACTCTGGAACGTTCTAGAGTGCTTTTTCCACATTTGTACTTTTTGCTCTCGCGACTCGATTAGGGAGCATGGTCTGTGCGCAGACCTCAGTAGTATAAAGACTCTGTCTTTACACCCTGTACTTTATCTAGTTCTACGCAGTAACCTGCTAGCAATTAGTTTCACTCCAGACTCTTAGTGTGCGCACTAAGACATAGTCTGAGACCAGCTCAGAAAACGCTTCACGAGTCTCAAGGCCACTCCAGAGTGCCTCCTCGCTGTTCTAGTTGTTAGCGCCCAGCATAACACTGGTTCGTGGCCACCTCGTTTTGTTTATTGCTTCTGTGTTGATGCTACTGCAGCCACCGTCCCCGACCGACGCTGCCGATCCCCGGGAGCTACCGCCACTCGACTCCCCTGCCAAGGCACGTCCCGAGTTGCAGATTCGCTCAATATTTAGAAAACTGCTATCGCGAAAAAGTGAGAAGGACGCCACTTCACACAAGCCAGGTCGATGTTCCGGAAAGTCATCCCAGCCCCCTGGTCATCAATCTCCTTCCCACTCTCCACCGAAAGTGGATGCCACAAACGAGGGCCCTTCAAGGATGGCTGCAGCTGAACGTCAAGCAGTGAGTGTTCGTCCTTGATATACGATGGGATGCGGTTGGTTTAATATTTCATTGTAGCGCACATCTACAGGATTCACCAGAAGACGACAGGTTTGCTACTCCATGTATTTGTATGCAGGCACTCATCACACATCGCAGCGTAAATCGCGTGCCAAGGCCGCGGCTCCCAACCATCCAAACAAAGATCCTTCGCGTAGCGGAGAGCATGCTGCGGATCCAACGGTAGCAGACCCAGTATGAGTCTTCCTGGCGATGTAGGCCTCGTCACGACGGCTCACGTCCTATTAGACGCAACCAGCAAACGATTCATCTGACCCCTCCTCGACCGCGGGGGTCCACGTAACGGTGCGCGTAACTCTTCTTTCACTTACTTACAGTGGATCAGCATGAGCAAGGATCGAGGTACTCTACCCTTGCCATCACCCTTCCTGTGTGGTTACTGTGTAATCGTTCAGGCACACACGACGACTTACCTTGATCCATATCGTTTGATGTAATACTACTCTGAATCGCAAATATACGGACATTGATCGTGCAGTTCTTTAATTTCGTGTCACCTCGCAACATCAGTATGAGCCCTGACAACCTTGTTCATGATCGAGCTTGCCAGGATATTCACCGAGTGGTCATAAGCGAAGTCTATTCACACACGGAGGCTGGAATTGTAGGACAGTATCTAATTGATCATTCATAGAAGGAAACACGAAGATGAGACATTACCAAACATCTCTCCAGCAGGGCGGTGTTAATCCCTGACTCTGTGCTGGGCCTTTCTCAGTCGATCGTTTACTAGGTTGCCCTAACGATGTTGACCAAGGCCTAACGCCTATCCGATCACAAGGTCTCAAGCTCCGCCGTACGCCCTCGCAGAGCTATTAGGAACGCTGTTCATCGTGTAGCTCGAGCTAGAGGAATCCTTGTAGATACTCCCCCAGCCACCAGTACCCCCAAATTCGCCCTACGAGCTGCTGATCGGCCAGCCAAATCACAAAGACAAGGCATCTAATCGACATGAGCGAGTTATGCTTATTCTGCAGAGAGCTGAAGAGTTGGGTCGAGCCCTAAACATGTGTGCGGGGCGAGGACCCCCTTGTCCAGCATGTCAGGCTCAACCAGCGAGCGAATACAAAGATAACAGATGGGTACGAGAACAACCGACCCGGGAGTGATGAGCGTGGTGGCTTTGTGCAAGTGATGCGCTCGGGGACCTGCTCAGGAATCAATATGGCTTCGACTGCCGAAAAAGAGCTCACCACGGTTCCCCTGAAAATTGTAGACGACATGCTAACGTACAAACGACATGGCTATTCCGTTGAGGAACTCGACCCGATCGTGCAGGCGTCCCATGCTGAAAGGCGGTCAGGGAACAGCAACTGACCCAAGCAAACATCTTTTCCCACCCTTTTGACCGGGGCTCGAATACACGACCTGTAAACACTCGGTTGAAAGCTCATCAAAACATCTCAACGATTTTCGGAGTGAGGATATTGGAGGGAGATCTCGTCGCAATCCGTGCATCGCGCACCATGCGCATACACTATGCGTAGTAAACGCTGCTCCCTCGAGGAGCGCACATACACGGTGATCCCAAGAGACGTCGGTTTCCCAGGCTCTTGCTAATCCCCATGTCGTTTTCATCTTTGTCCGACTCCATGAACGACCGATGCTTGGTTTGGTGGTTACACCTGGCGGTCACCATACCCGCATCATCTACCGACCAGGCCGTCACAGTCTGCATCTCCGACCTCCGTTCATCCTCGCCCGTGCGTATGGTTGGAACATTCTTCCAAGCGGATGCCTGTGATGCAGTCTACTTATGGTGACGGTGACGTGACGGTGGCCGTCCGAAGGTACTGCTAGTACCAACAAAGCATGAGCGCGAGTACAACCAAGAGTTATCCATCTTACGAAAATGTTGATCAGACTTGCTACAACCCGAGAAATGCGCCGCAAGCTGGATCGGCTCGCACGGACCATATATAAGAGCTGCCATGTACATGCTGACCATGTGCTGGGGGAAACGAGCGTCAAGAGGAATGAAGAGTGAACCGGGGGTGCAAGCACAGGCGAGTAGGGAAACGCGAGCGTGCCGTGCTGAGGGAGCCATCTCCAAAAGTCTCCGATCTCATCGACCTGATGATGGATGGGCCTGGCCTGGCCTGAAAGCCAGGGCTCGGGCTTGATCAAATTCCAGGCCAGGGCCCTCATCGGTGTCCTCAATGATGCTCACTGTAATTAACTAGTTAATACAACATTGACGTCGTAATTTTTCCTCGACCGCTGCGACCCATTCCCGGCCGAGTTGTATTCGTCGTCATCGACTGTCGAACATGGTTAGTAATACTTCGTGGTATATGCGAGGGACTTACCTGAGGCTGCGCACGTTGATTTCGACATGCCTGTACTCGTTGTATATATTGTAATACATCAGGCTATATGTGAGGGACTTACCTGAGGCTGCGTGAACTGATTTCGATACGCTCATACTTGCTGTATACCCATGAGTTCAAAGTAATGATAGGTTAGTCTTTTGTCACTTACCTGAGGTCCCCCGACTTGATTTCGCCGTGTGCATGCTGTCATTGCTGGTGTCTCGCATGATGTTATTGCAACTAAGGTTAGTCGTAGTCAACTATGTGTGAGAAATATGCATTTTGGTCCTCTGTAGCCGCAACAGGAGCGTCTCTTACCAGCCATAGTCGTTTCGCTGTATAACGAACTCAAATAAATGAAAGGAACACATGTATAGGGAATTTGGCACATACCTTGTGATTCAACCACTTTTGGGGGCCGCCACGTTCATCATTTGCCTGCGCCAATTCTGCGCTCTACTTAGCGAGTCTCAAATCGCCCGTTTTGCGCCTGTTTGTGGTCCAGTTGATGGCTGGTGGGTGGGGTTGCATGTGAGCTCTGCCAATGGCGTCGCGCCATCGTCAGAGTCGGTGAGTTTTGCTGACAGTGTGATTGAGCGGCGAGGTAGTGTGCCGATCGGCGTTGGTGACGAAGGGCAGCGGCATATTTTTAGCACTGGAAGGACGTAGCTTGGATGCGGAAATCTCCGGTGTAGCGACCATCTCCTGTTCTGGTCCTATTTACTCTCCAAACCCCCACCCCCCATCCATCTCAGAATTTATGATACTGCTTGACTGGAATCGCTATCAACTCTCTTTCTCTCGCAAAAATCATCCCATTCGACTTTCTTTTTCGTGGAACGATCTCCAGGTACGACTTTCTTCGTGTGTCCTCATCGTACTCCAACGCGCTTACGTACCATGAGTGAGATCGCTCTTTTGAATTGCGTATTGTTCCTGTTGAACACTCATACTTATTGCTCATATATCTTGATAGCCTATCGTGTTCTATTGCGCAGCGCGTCACCAAGCACAGGTCTTATTGTTCTCTGTTTACCTCTTACACGTGACTAATAGTTCTTGTCATCTCGCGGTCGGGTGGACATCCTCAGTCGCTGTCATCCATCGGCTGAGGTATGCATCCACCCCTTTTCTCTTGTCATTTGATGTTCACAAACTACCTTAGCCCTTCTGTCCTAGGTAGCTTGTGAATCGTAGTCGCTGTCATCCATCGGCTGAGCCCTTCTGTCCTAGGTTCCTACAGTTCCGACCTAGCATTACTACTTGCAGAGGATAATCGGCATTGGAACCGTACGGACGTGGGACGTCGAGTCGGGTGTGTATGGACACGATCGTCTGTTCCCTACTACATTTTTGGGTGGCATGTTGAAATTGGTTTCCATTGCCACTCATAAAGAATCTAATGATTCATTTTCGCCTTTGTCGTCTAGGCTTGAACAACCGATACTTGAACTGGTGGTTACACCTGACGGACACACCGGACCATCTCCCTGTTTGACGTCCGTCCACCCTTGCTTGCGAATACAGCGTATTCGGCCACATCATTCTTTCTGGGAGGGTGGAGTAGAGGTATGGCAGATCGGTCAGTGGGATCGGGTTTTCTGATACATCCGAACTTCTGATCCGTCCTGTTTTCGATTGGGACCACGATCAGATAACCGTGCGATCGACGAGATGAATCCCACAAGAACGCCGATCGTTGATCAATGTTATCGTCGATGTCATTGTGAGGTAGGTTCCAATCAATGTGGCGGGGTTGATAGCTTGTCCGCACGGAGCAGCACTTTGCGGGAGAAATAGTCGTCGTCTAGAACCCGGGAAGGGTAAAGGTTATTTTTGTCAAGCAGATCTGATTGGTTGTGGGCAGAGTGACGACTTCATTTCATCTCGTAAGAAACATCGACGGTGCAAGGCATCTAGATATCATTTCGATAGCTCACCACTTGGAGTATATAACTAGAGATGTGGAGGGTACACCGACAAACACCTAAAAGAATAAAGCGAAAACCAAAAATGAAACGAGGTCGTTATGAAGACATGGCCAAAGGAGAGATAAAAATAAATGGACGAACGATGGGTGCCACATCACAACCCGGACAGAACGATCTCCTCTCACCCGCCCTTGCTCACCACTTCCACAGCCACCTGTCGCGATCAGCGAACTGAAATGAACACATGCCAACAGTCTACGAATGAGACATGTCCAACGCAAAATTGAACGTCGGTGAACCATCCGATATCGATATCCTTATCCCCGTTCGCGGTCGACGACGCACAGCTGACACACCCCCTTTCCATGGTTTTTCTATCAACAGCGGTGCGATCCGCTACATGCCCGCAGCCGAAGGGCATTAAGGGGGAGATATCGGAGTGAGAACACGCCCCACCACCAAATCAAGACATATGAGGTCGGAGGCAATGCAACTTACCTGAGCTCTCCCAAGGACTTGTAGGAACTTGTACAATCGCAAACGGGATCAGAATAAGGGTCAAAAGGTAGCATAGACTGTCGCGGACTTGACGAACATCACGACGACGGTCATACACTCCGTCACAAGAGCTGGTCGGAGCAGCTCGACCATGGTGTGTATGTCGAGCGACAACCAGATGGCGATGAGAAGTATTACGACGATGTTGATAGCGAGGGAGACACAAAAAGGGCCCGCTAATCAGACGACTGGCCTTGATGTAGGGCGATGATAAATTTGAACGGCCGTGAAAACAGTTTCTGCCGCTTACAGGACGTAGAACGTGTGTTATGGTACGAGCAAGGCGAGGTGGATCGGTGATTGCAGCCAGGAGCACTCCTATCTATCTAGTTCCGTGTTAGCGTCGATCGTCAGATGGAAGCATACTCGTCACACGTCGCATTAATTAGTGTCCGCTAGCTTGAACCAGCCTTTGACATCGGTATAAAAGCCGCGGTACCGCGAGAGTTGTTGAAATCGGCTGTCAATCTCGGTTATCCATCGGAGTATCGAGATACGGCAGTTTAAAATTGCCTGGGAAGGAAAAGTATGAAAATGCGACGTGCGGTTGATTCGGGTTCGGGTGGTACAATCATTCGTCTCCCACGCTATTGTAAATATGCTTCTGGAGTGAGACCGCTCGTTTGATGGGGATTGTAAGGCCGTCGTGAAACGAGTGCTGGAGTCAAGATATGATAAACACTCACAGATCTCAGGGTAGAACGACCCTTGGCAATGAGGCAAAATATCTTGTTGACCGCTTGTCTGGTCTTCGCAACGAGGTGACTTGGGTTGGATGCGAAAGATAAGCGCCAAAGACACGAGGCAGTCGCGACCCATATAGAGAATAAGGAAATGTGTTTGTGGAGCAGCTTTGCGCGCCCACAAGTGAACCGAAACCATCTTTCTTGCACTCTTTGAACTCCACGACAGTGTACCATCGCAGAGGATGTCGTCGACAACGACTGGTATGTAGCAGCTCCAAACAGTGATAGCGTTGAATGCCAATAATCCACCCAGACCCAACAATAGTACTTGGCACGGGTCACAATGGTCCAGTGTGGGCTGTCGCATTCCTGTCTGATGGAAATCATCTTTTGGGTGGGAGTAGCTATGGCATTCAACGATTGCGACTTGAAGACAATCAAGAGGTCGGAAACCAAATGGGAATGTACATGGGCGCCATTAGTGTGTCAAGAGATCACAATTGGATAGTGTGCGGTGCTCGGCAGGGCGCAAGTGTATGGGATGCAGGGCTGCATGCAAAGGCCATCGAGGTGGAGGGCGGAAATCCGGCGTATGCGGTCGATGTCTCACCAGATTCGACCACATTTGCCACTGGGACTGGTAAGACAGCGAGCATTTGGAGCATGAGGACGGGGGAGAGACTCGTCGGCCCACTCCAACATGACGATGAAGTCAATGGAATCAAATTTTCCCCAAATGACAAGCGCATCGCCACTTGCTGCTTGCAAGGCTCAATCCACATTTTCAACAGTCGCAATGGTGATGAACTCATCACAATCAAGGCAGAATTAACCTCAATTTATGTAGCCACTCCACTTGCATGGTCCAGTGATGCCCGACAAATTTTTGTGGCAACCAACGGCCACAGAATCAAGTCTTTTGCTGTGTCCACAGGGTCCCAGGTTGCTGAGTCGCCGGCTTTAGACAGTGTTCAGTCTGTCGCTCTGGCAGTGAATGGCAAATTCATTGCCGCATATGGAAAGTCTTCCATCTTCTTCCTGGACACGTCGACTCTCTCCCAGATTGGCTCGACAGCACATTGATATGGTCGATCGCCCTCTCATTATCTGGCAACTGGACGAGAGGACGGGAAAGTCGCTGTGCGTGACCTCGCTCATATACTCCCAGAGTCATATGGTCCTTTCGATGTAAGATTCGCCATATTAGCCTATCAAACCATCTCATCACACATAATATTAGATAACAACCAGTGATCTCGAGGTATCCACTTGTTCTGTTCCCGTTCGACGCGAGTTCTCACGATATCATAGCACGAGGCCCCACGGAACACGCCGGCTGCTGAATTCAACTTTGACGAGGTTCGTGGCCACCTCATTTTGTCTCTTGCTTTTGTATTGACGCTACTGCAGCCACCATCCCCGACCGACGCTGCCGATCCCTGGGAGCTACCGCCACTCGACTCCCCTGCCGAGGCATGTCCCGAGGAAAACTTTGATACTGCCCAGTCATCGCTGGGTCGTTCGATATTTCAAAAGCTGCTATCACGAAAAAGTAAGAAAGACGCCACTTCACACAATCCTGGTCGACGTTTCGGAAAGTCACGCCAACCCGCTGCCAGTCATGGATCTCCGTCCCACTCACCACCGAGAGTGGATGCCACAACTGAGGGCCCTTCGTGGATGGCTGCGGGTCAACGTAAGCGAGTAAGTATTCTTTCTTGCCTAGACGATCGGATGTGCACTATCTAACATTTCATCTTAGCGAACGACCACAGGATATGCTAGAAACCGACAGGTTCGTTACTATTTCTCGGATTTGTGTACAGGAACTCATCAGATACTACAGCCTAAACCTCCTGCCAAGGCCACTACTGTTCCCAAACATCCAAACGAAGATGGCTCTCGTAGCGGAGAGCCTGAACGTGCTGCGGATTTAATGGTAGCAAACCTAGTATGACTCTTCCTGGCCATGTAGGCTTCGTCACCACAGCTCACGTCCTATTAGACGCAACCACTGGCAGTGAACGATCCATCTGACCTCTTGGCTCCAGGGGTCCATGTAATGGTACGCATTGCTTTTCTCTCAGTTACATTGTTATACTTACGGTGGATCAGCATGAGCAAGGATCGAGGTACTCCACCCTTGCAATCACCCTTCCTGCGTGGCTGTTGTGCAATCGTTCAGGTACACACGACGACTTACCTTGATCCACATCATTCGATGTAATACCTGTACATACTACGGTCGATCGTGCAGTTCTTTGATTTCATGTCACCTCGCACCATCTGTATGAACCCTGATAAACCTGTCCTTGATCGAGCTTCAAGTGCCAGGATAGTCACCGAATGGTCATAAACGATATCCATCCACACACGGAGGCTTGGATTGTAGGACAGTATCTAATGGATGATTCATAGAAACAATAGACAAGGAAACGAGCAAGCGAGAGAAGTCGATAAGGATATAAAAAGGGATGACAAGCAACGGGAGGGAAAATAAGATCATGAAACGAGTGACCGGTGAGAGTCATTGTGGCAAGGGTCGACACCTTACGAGTGCGGTATTGGTCCACGAGAATCAAGACAGAGAGAGTGGGGGCGAGGAGGAGCAAACTGCGTACGGAACGTCAAGCTAAGGGAAGAGCACAGGCGAATGGGGAAACGCGAGCGTGCCGTTCTGAAGGACCCATGGCCATCTCCGAAAATCTCCGATCTCATCGGCCTAGTGATGGACAGGCCTGGCCTGAAAGCCAGAGCTTGGGCTTGATCAAATTCCAGGCCAGGGCTTATTTACGGAATCGTCAACCTCATCGGTGTCCTCGATGATGATCACTGTAATTAACTAGTTAATATAACCTTGACGTCGTAATATTTTACTTGCCTGAGGCGGTACGACCGCTGCGATTTGTGCGTCCATTGCCAGTCGAGTTGTATTCGTCGTCATCGACCAAAGTAACTGTCAAACATGGTTAGTAATACATCGTGGTATATGCGAAGGACTTACCTGAGAATGCGCGTGTTGATTTCGACATGCCTGTACTCCCTGCATACGTTGTACTTTGTGAGTAATACATCCACCCATGAGCTCGAAGCAATAATAGGTTAGCCTTTTGTCACTGACCTGAGATCCCCCGACTTGATTTCTCCGTGTGTGCGCTGTCGTTGTTGGTATCAACTATGGTTCTATGGTGCCGGATGTCTCGCGTGATGCTATTACAACTAAGATTAGTCGTAGTCAACTATGTGTGAGTAGGAAACATGGAAAACGTACCATCTTGGTCCTCTGTGGCCGCAACAAGAGCATGTCTCACAAGTCATGGTCATTTTGCTGTAAAACGAAGTCAAATAAGCGAAAGGAACACATGTATAGGTCGGAATGTGACACTTGCCTTGTAGTTCAACCATTTTTGGGGGCTGGCACGTTCATCATCTGCCTGCGTCAATTCCTTGTCACTCTGCTCCACTTAGCGGGTCTCAAATCGCCCGTTTTGTGCCTGTTTGTGGCCCAGCTGATGGTTGGTAGGTGGGGTTGGCGAATGTGCGGTGACTTGTGAGCTCTGGTATCGCGCTATTGTCAGAGTCGGTGAGTTTTTCTGACAGTGTGGTTGAGCGGCGAGGTCATGTACTGATCGGCGTTGGTGACGAAGGGCAGCAGCATATTTTTGGCACTGGCGCGCGCTTGGATTGCGGAAATCTCCGGAGCAGCGATTGATTTGACCATCTCCTGCTCTGGTCCCAAAACCCCCACGCCCCTCCCATCTCAGAATTTATGATACTGATTAACTGGAACCACCGTGAACCTTATTCCTCTCGCAAAACTCATACCATTTGACTTTCTTGTTTGTGGAACGATCCTTTGGTATCTCCAGGTACGCCATTTCTTCGTGTGCCCATCGTGCTCAAATGCGCTTTCTTCCAAACACTGGTTTGTTTGTATGTTGGTTAAATCCGTCCTTTTCGATACACGGAAAAGTTGGTCCGCGACATTCTAGCGTACTCATCTAGTCCCCGGGATCAACAAACGAGTCTTTTTCCATTGCGAGCGTCCAGGCCATACCCAATGCACCCCTGTCCTTCCAAACCATCTCCTGGCTCGAATTCCGCACCTCTCTTCTCTTCGATGACACCGGGTCCCGACTTACCACCTCTTTGGACCACCTCACCGGCTTCTGCGACACAGCCATCCCCGCGAAAGACTAGGTAGCACTCGATTTCCTCTTCCGAGCGTAAAAAACGGCACAGGGTTGTCAGCGAGGCTGGCCAGGGGCATGAACAACACAAAGCCCCCACGACCATGCTCAAGTCCCGCGCGGAACAAGTATCCAAGGCGGGCCTACCCCTGGATCGAACGAGCGGGCGTATAGTTTTGGATTGACCGTATCGTGCGGACAGTTATCTGTTACATTGTTATTACAGCGATCCCAATACTCTCAGGTATCACAGTTTGTTCTCAGTACTACCCTTTTGGTTCTCGCTGTCTCATGATGTACAGAGCGACTAAACAGTGGCACTCCAACCGGTACATGCAACAATTCGTGAGAGACGGTATCCTTTATTTCATCGCGTACGTCTCGCTTCCCTCCCTCTCTCTCGTTTCCGTTCGCCACCATCACTTTCTCCCACCCGTCTTGTTTCCGACCGTTTGCGGGAAACCGTCCACTCAAATGTTTCCCCTCAACTTCGAGGATCATATTTTTCAACATCGCATCCGTGCTCGAACAGGTGTCTACACCAAACAACAATTTGGCGTTCTCCCTGACCACATTTTATTACATATCTGTGTGCCCCATTATGCCTCGGTTCATCATCAGCGTGCGAGAGCTGTATGATGGTGACTTTCGTGGCCGTTGGCAGGGCACTCACTGGGAGCGGATTCGATGCGTTGTCGCAACCTCAAAACGCCGCCGTGTCTGCGATTGCATTTGCAGGTGTCGCCCCGAGGCAGGATCGGATTGTGGAAGGGGACGCGAATGAATCGGAGATAATTTGACTGGAAACATTGGGAGATGATACACGTCATGTTTGAATGACGATCCTTGGGCAGCGACGAGAGACGAAAAGTAGCGATGGGGCTTATGAGGTATTGACGAACGCTGGCAATCGAGGATGTGGTCCTTTGAATGGTGACTCGAATGTTTGTGTTACCGATGAATATGCCCCATCATCTGAGTTCCGTGTAGCATCTATGTCCCGCTGCATTTCTCGAGGGAGCTTTCCTCTGTACATGCGCCTTGATCTTTTCTGCAAACATCTTCCGGACATGGCGGGGCTGTCGCAGAACCAAGCACGCTGTTCGCCTCCGCTGGTTACAACAGCGAATACGATAATCCGAGCAGTAATCCCTCTGTCCGGCGCTGTAACGCTACGAAAAGTGAGATTCAAAGAGTCGAGCAATTCACAGCGATACCGCGCCCAATGACGGCGGACGTATGAAACACTGATCTGAGGAGACATGTTGGTCGTACAAATTGTAGTTCTCATGAGCGTCACGGACGATCAGGAAGAAGGTGCCGGGTCTGTCCAACGCAAGATTGAACGTCGGTGAACCATCCGATATCGATATCCTTGTCCCCGTTCGCGGTCGACGAGGTGACCGACGACACACTGCTGACAAACCCCTCAACAGCGGCGCGATCCGCTACATGCCCGCAGCCGATGGGCAATAAGGGCGAGATATCGGAGTGAGAACACGCCCCATCACCAAATCAACCTACCTGAGCTCCCCCAAGGACTTGTGGGAACTTGTACAATCGCAAACGGGATTAGAAGAGTCAAAAGGTGGCATAGACTGTCGCGGACTGAACGAGAATCGCGACGATGGTCGTACGTACACTCTGTCAAATGAGCTAGTCGCAGCAGCTCGACCATGGTGTGTCTGTAGAGCGACAACCAGATGACGATGAGGAGTATTACGACGATGATGATAGCGAGGGAGACACCAAAAGGGCCCACTGATCGGACGACCGGCCTTGATGTAGGGCAATGATAATAGCGAGGGCATTCAGAATCAAAGCGAGTGAATCTGAACGACCGTGGAAGCTGTTTCTACCGCTTGCAGGACGTAGAATGTGTGTTATGTTGCGAGCAAGACGAGGTGGATCTGTGGTTGCAGGGAGCACTCATGTCTAGCCAGGTCGTCAGCGTCGGTCGTCATGAAGGATGAAAGCATACTGGGTCACACGTTGCACCAATGTCTGCCAGCTCAGACCAACCTTTTGAGTCATCAGAAGGGCATATGTAGCTTACATGCGGGTGCCTATAGTACAGTTTACCCACATCATTGGCGTCAACAGGGCTTGTATATGAGCGTAATCGTCCGAGTTCCGGAAAGAGATGTACGTACGTGTAACGTCCACCTGTCCGAGCAGCGAACGCGAAAACGTGGAGGCTGTGCAATCAAATGTGAGTGTGACGCGATTCGGGATCGGGTGGTACGGAATGAGAGCGCTCCCTGTTCGGGAGGGTGATGGAATGTACGCATTTTTAGGAGCGGGTGGGAGTAAGAATAAGCGCCAAAGACACGAGGCAGTTGCGACCCATATTGAGAATGAGGAAACGTGTTTATGGAGCAACTTTGCGCACCACGAGTTGAACCGAAACCATCTTTCTTGCACTCTTCGAACTCCACGGACAGCGTACCATCGCAGAGGATGTCATCAACAAAGACCAGTGTGTAGCAACTCTGAACAGTGATAGTGTTGCATGCTAACAATCCAGCAAGACCCAACAGTAGTACTTGACACCGGTCGCGATGATCAAGTATGGGCAGTCGCATTCCAGTCTGACGGAAAGCATCTTTTGTGTGGGAGTAGCGATGGCATTCGACGATGGCGACTTGAAGACAATCAAGAGGTCGGAAACCAAATGGGAATGGACATGAATGCCATCAGTGTGTCAAGAGATCACCAGTGGATAGTGTGTGGCACTGAGGAGGGCGCAAGCGTGTGGGACGCAGAGCTGCACACAAAGGCCATCGAGGTGGAGGGCGGAAACAAGGTGTATGCGGTCGATGTCTCACCAGATTCGACCAGGTTTGCCACTGGGACTGGAGACAAGATAGCGAGCATTTGGAGCATAACAACGGGGGAGAGACTCGTCGGCCCACTCCAACATGACAAAGAAGTCAATGGAATCAAGTTCTCCCCAAATGGCGAGCGCATCGCCACTTGCTGCTGTAGGGGCTCGATCCGCATTTTCGACATTCACAACAGCGACGAACTCGTCACAATTGAGACTGAAACAACCACAATTTACATAGTCACTCCACTTGCATGGTCCAGTGACAACCAGCAACTTTTTGCGGCAACTGACGACCGCAAAATCAAGTCTTTCGCTTTGTCCACGGGGTCCCAGGTCGCTGAGTCGCTGGCTTTCGACAGCAATGTGGAGTCCATCGCTCTAGCAGCAAATGGCAAATTCATTGCTGTATATGCAGGGCCTTCCATCTTCTTCCTGGACATGTCGACTCTCTTCCAGATTGGCTCTGCCATTGAGGACAGTGAATGGATATGCTCAATTGCCCTCTCCCCAGACAACACATATCTGGCAGCTGGACGAGATGACGGGAAAGTCTTTGTGCATGACCTCGGTCATATTCTCCAAGAGTCATACGGTCCTTTCCATGTAAGTATTTGGCTATTCTATCAAACCATCTCATCACACACAATATTAGACATCAACTAGTGATCTTGAGGTATCCACTCGCTCTGTTCCTGTTCGACGCGAGTTCTCACGATCGTGTAGGTTGACGTGCCGTCGAGCGCGCCCGCTCCTGAGTTCGACTTTGACGAGGTTCGTGGCCACCTCATTTTGTTTCTTGCTTTTATATTGACACTACTGGAGCCACCATCCCCGACCTCCGCTGCCGATCCCCGGGAGCTACCGCCACATGACTCCCCTGCAGAGGCACATCCCGAGTCGCAGATTCGCTCAATATTAAAAAAGCTGCTACCGCGAAAAAGTGAGAAGGACGCCACTTCACACAAGCCAGGTCGACATTTCGGAAAGTCACGCCAACCCGCCGCTCATCGATCTCACTCCCCAGCGAGAGTAGATACCACAACTGAGGGCCCTTCGTGGATGGCTGCGGGTCAACGTAAGCGAGTGAGTATTCTTCCTTGCCTAGACAATCAGACGCGCGCTATCTAACATTTCATCTTAGCGAACGACCACAGGATATGCCAGAAACCGACAGGTTCGTTACTATTTCTCGGATTTGGATGCAGGAACTCATCAGGTACTACAGCCTAAACCTCCTGCCAAGGCCACTGCTGTTCCCAAACATCCAAATGAAGATGCTTCTCGTAGCGGAGAACATGTTGCGGATCCAACGGTAGCAGACCCAGTATGACTCTTCCTGGCGATGTAGGCCTCGTCACCACAGCTCATGTCCTATTAGACGCAACCAGCAAACGATCCATCTGACCCCTCGGCCCCGGGGGTCCGTGTAACGGTGCGCATAACTTTTCTTTCACTTGCACTGTTATACTTACAGTGGATCAGCGTCAGCAAGGATCGAGGTACTCTACCCTTGCCATCACCCTTCCTGCGTGGTTGCTGTGTAATCGTTCAGGCACACACGATGACTTACCTTGATCCAAATCGTTTGATGTAATTCGCAAATATACAGACATTGATCGTGCAGTTCTTTAATTTCGTGTCACCTTGCAACATCAGTATGATAAGCCTGTCCATGATCGAGCTTGCCATATTCACGCAATGGTCATAAACGAAGTCTATCCACATGCAGAGGTTGGGATTGTAGGACACTATGTAATTGATAATTGATAGTGACGATGTCGACCAAGGCCTAACGCCTATCCGATCTAAGGTCTCGAGCTCCGCCATGCGCGCTCGCAGAGCTATTAGGAACACCGTAGCTCGAGCTAGAGCATGTAGGCAATTCTCCAGTTGGACGGTGGTGGTGCCCAACTCTGTGCTGGGCCTTTCCCAGTCGGTCGTTTACTAGGTTAAGTGCCCTGACGATGTTGACCAAGGTAACGCGTATCCGATCACAAGGTCTCGAGCTCCGCCATGCGCACTCGCAGAGCTATTAGGAACACCGTGCCTCGTAGCTCGGTCATTCTCCATCGAGATATGATAGAAGGTATTCCGCGAGGCAACATGGAGCTAAGCAGCTGGAGGCCCGAGTACGATGCCAGACCACTCTCGTTAGCGGGTTCGTCACGTATTCCGGCTGAGTTATTCATCTTACGAAAAATGTTGATCAGACTTGCTACAACCCGAGAAATGCGCCCCAGGCAGGATCGGCTCGTGTTCCGGGGGAGACGAGCCCACACAGCGACGACAGGTGGGGAGGTCAGGAGGAAGGAAGAGGGAATCGGGCGCAAGCACAGCCGAGTGAGGAAACGCGAGCGTGCCGTGCTGAGGATAGTCATCCGACCTCATCGGACTAGTGATGGACGGGCCTGCGTGTCCGCGATTGCATTTGCGGATGTCGCCCCGGGGCAGGATCAGGTCGTGGAAGGGGACGTGAATGAATCGGAGGTGATTCGACTGGAACCATTGGGAGATGATACTCGTCAAGTTTGAACCAGGACCCTTGGGCAGCGACGAGGGACGAAAAGTAGCGGTGGGGCTTATGCGGTATTGACGAACGCTGGCAATCGAGGATGTTGGTCCTTTGAATGGTGATTCGAATATTTGTATTACCGATGATTATGCCCCGTCGTCTGCGCTCCGTGTAGCATCTGCATTTCTCGAGGGCGCTTTCCTCTGTACATTGCCTTGATCTGTTCTGCAAACATCTTCCGGACATGGCGGGGCTGTCGCAGAACCCAGCACGTTATTCGCCTCCGCTGGTTACAATAGCGAATACGATGATCCGAGCAGTAATCCCTGTGTCCGGCGCTGTAATCGACATAAATATAGATAGTATAACACCCATACTATCTCGCTGGCTGCAGTGGCATCAGTGGTGGTTTTATGGGGAATGCAGGCTGGCCTTCGACAACTTCAGGAGATGATATGCAACAGGTGGCAGTCACAAGTGAATTGAACCTTCGGGGGTGATTCATGAATCAACGAACTTCGCTGCAGCAAAAAGTAAAATTCGCCGGCGCCCATCGGCGAGAAGCAAATTATGTAAGGTATACCTGTGGCCACACCCGTACACCGCGGATACGGGTACGGTGTTACCCCGGGTCCTCATTTCCTACACCGTACCCGTACCCGCCGTACCCCCTACACCCGTTACCTGCGGTGTTAGCCATACCCGTGCTCAGCCCTAACCCCCCCGCGCACCTGCTGGCGACCATACATGTTTGGGGTATGGGTAACGCGGTCCACCTCCCTGAGCATGCTGTGAGACGGACGCGGCAAGCGGTGAGCCAACGTTCGGAACGTACCATGAGTGAGATGTTGTCTACGGAATACGTGTCAAAGTGGTTGAAAGAAAACCCTAACCTTGGACTAAACTCACTCATCGTTTGTATTACATCAGGCGAGGAATCGAATTTGGTGCACGCTCTTTTGAACTGCATATTCTTCCGACCTACTATTACTTGCAGAAGATGAACTCGCACATCGACATTCGAACCGTACCGTGCGGACGTGGGACGTCGACTCGGGTGTGTATGGACACGATCGTCCATTCCCTACTACATTTTTGGGTGGCATGTCATGTAAAATTTTTTAATTATTCATTTTCGCCTCCGTCGTCTAGGCTTGAACCACCGATGCTTGAACTGGTGGTTACACCTGACAGACACACCGGACCGTCTCCCTCTTTGACGTCTGTTCGCCCTTGCTTGTGAGTACAGCGTACTTGGACACTATTCTTTCTGGTGTATCCCAGCGCTGGACCGACCTCTCCTTGAACGCCAACTGGGAGGGTGGAGTAGAGGTATGGCGGACCGGGTCTTCTGATACCGTGGATGATACATCCGAACTTCTGATCCGTCCCGTTTTCGATTGGGACCACGATCAAACAACCGTGCGATCGACGAGATAGATCCCACAAGAACGCCGACCGTTGGTCAATGTTACCGTCAATGTCATTTCGAGGTTGGTTCCAACTCAATGTGGCAGGGTTGATAGCCGTGCGGACAGCGCTTTGCGGGAGAAATAGTCGTCGTCCAGAACTTGAGAAGGGTAAAGGTTATTTTTGTCAAGCAGATCTGATTAGTTGTGGGCAAAGTGACGACTTGATTCCATCTCATGAGAAACATAGACGGTGTAAGCCATCTAGATATCATTTCGGTAGCTCACCACTAGGGGTATATAACTAGAGATGTGGAGGATACACCGACAAACACCTAAAAGAATAAAGCGAAAACCAAAAATGAAACGAGGTCATTATGGAGACATGGCCAAAGGAGAGATAGAAATAAATGGACGAACGATGGATGCCACATCACAACCCGGACAGAACGATCTCCTCTCACCCGCCATTGCTCACCACTTCCACACCCACCTGTCGGGATCAGCGAGCTGAAATGAACACGTGCCGACAGTCTACGAATAAGACATGTCCAACGCAAAATTGAACGTCGGTGAACCATCCGATATTGATATCCTTTTCCCCGTTCGCGGTCGACGAGGTCACCGATGGCGCACGGCTGACACACCCATCAACAGCGGTGCGATCCACTACATGCCCGCAGCCGAAGGGCAATAAGGGCGAGATATCAGAGTGAGAACACGCTCCACCACCAAATCAAGACATGAGGTCGGAGGTAATGGAACTTAGCTAAGCTCCCCCAAGGACTTGTGTGAACCTGTACAATCGCAAACGGGATCAGAAGAGTCAAAGGGTGGCACAGCCTGTCACGGACTTGACGAGCATCGCGACGACGGTCGTACACTCCGTCACATGAGCTGGTCGGAGCAGCTGGACCATTGCATGTCTGTAGAGCGACAACCAGATGAGGAGTATTACGGCGATATCGATAGCGAAGAAGATACAAAAAGGGCCAGTTGATCGGACGACCGGCGTTAATGTAGGACGATAATAATAGCGAGGATATTTAGAACCAAAGCGAGCAAGTTTGAACAGGCCGTGGAAGTAGTTTCTGCGGCTTGCAGAACGTAGAACGTATGTGATGTTGCGAGCAAGACGAGGTGGATCAGTGGTTGGAAGGAGCACTCCTATGTAGCCAATTCGTCAGCGTCGATGGTCATGGTGGATGGCAGCATACTCGTTAGATGTCGCATCAATGTCCGCCAGCGTGAACCAACCTTTGACATCGGTATAAAAA
>JBBPSI010000326.1:0-23363 GCA_038093515.1 Butyriboletus loyo
GCACTTGGTTGATGCGTAGAATTAGCTAGGGAAATCGTACTACTCTAAGTACGAGTATATATACTGCTAGGTATCGTGCACAGACCGAGCTGTGCGTGGCAGCGAGGGCAGAGGGCTATGAGTCCGTCCGAGTCATAGCGGCGAAATAAAGAAGCGGCAAAGTGCCGGTAACGAGGGAGCTATGCTCCGAGCAAGATGGCGACATCGTCAGCGAATGAGAAGAGCTGAAGGCGAAGTGACGATGTCCATGAGGCGAGCCCCACAGGGCGAAGGGTGCGCGAACGGCGGAGCCCTTGGATACGGGTCTCGACGCGAAGGTACTGACGCGTCGTAATCTAATCACGTGCTAGTCACGTGATGTAACAAATGTCATTGGTTAAAAAAAGAGGGACGCGACAGCTCAGCTGAAGGTCCGGCCCGACGGGGCGAGAAGACAGGGGCTATCTCGTGCAACGGCACAGAGACTCGCAGGAACGAGCGGGGAAGTGGATGGCATCCACTAGGCGACTGGGGAGCGGGCGATGGGCGGCATCGCGAGGCGGCGGGGGCGGCGGGGACGCGTAAGCGTGGGAAAACGAGTGGCGGGGTACGCTTAGGGGTAAAACTGTAACAGTCCACAGTGTCGAATTGGACCTGCTAGCCAAGCAGCAGGATAGGCCAACAACTTCGCAGGGTGCAGCAACCTGGCTTTCCCATGGGCTCCATATTGAGGAATTGCAAGTTATAATTATCAAAGACAGCCATACGTACGGGCCGCACGCAACAGAGGTCCAGCAATTAGCCATTGCCCATCAGTCCGATCAATTATCTGCTGAGATATCCCAATTCATCTCTGATTCGGCCCCCTACCTCAGAGATTGCATTCAGAATGACTGCGACTCAGATACAGATGAACCTCCAAGTGACCTGGATGATCCTGAGGATGAAACCCCCAATCCAACCCTCCATCCATCACTGAGGCACTCAACCCTCCCCCTTCCATCCACATTGGGACCTGATGCATTGCAGGAATTTGGACTCCAAAACTTGGCTGACCAGGAGTTGCAGCTGCAGGTAGGTCAGGTGAATGATGCCCTCCATTCCATTTGAATGGCCCTGGCGGACAAAGCTGTTCTTTTTCAGACAGAGGTCCGCCATGCCAAAAGCCAGGTCACCAACACCAGAGCTTGGGGAAAGGTCAATTCAGTTGATGCCGCCCTCGCACACCACGCCGCTATTTACAGGAAATGCCGCAAGGCCATGATTTCCCTGGGGGCGGATGATGAAACCCTTGAAAGGTATCAGGACCTAAATGAGGCAGACCTGAATATAACCGCTGTGATCTCAGATCCGAATGGCAGCAGACACTGCAATGAAGGCCTTGCCTGGTTTTGGCTCTTGGATATACCATGGGATGCACAAGAGGACAATTGGATGTCGGAATGTAATTTTCCAATTTTAACATCCAAATATAAGTTGATAAGCAACCTGACAGTCTATCGCATAAATTACTTAGCGTAAAATAAATATCATCATCGCGTGTCGTCCAACTTTCTGTGTTCAAGCTTTAAATTTCTTGTGCTCTTTGGGAGACACTTGTTCCCTGTGGCGACTTTAATAACTCATAAGGCGACAGGATGAGGGGTTTCCTCGTTGTTACCTTGCTAGCGGCGCTGGCGACAGTGGTGTTTGCGTGAGTCGTGTTTTCATGGGATTTCATGAATGGCTGACACAAGTGATCCCCTTCAGATGGACGAAGGTAAGTGAGCTGGGAAGGCGCCTGGTTGACAATTATATTCAGATGTCTGTTTCAGGAAGATCATGAAATTTTTGACATCGTCGGTGCCCTAGAGGCAGCTGAAGGTCCGTCTGAATGATGCCAGACACCTGCCTCGAGGTTGAGGATGTGCTGCGGTATCATGCAGGGAAAGGAACGACGTTTTACTCCTGGCTAGATATCCCTCCAACGGCCACTCTCGCGGAGACCAACAAAGCATACCGGAAGAAAAGCATGCAGCTCCAGTCAGATCCATTCGCTGAGGGATTCCGCAAATGGCTAATAGTATCACAGCCCTGATAAGAATCCCGGTGTCAAGGGTATTCAAGAACGGTTCGCAAGACTGGGCGTTATTGTCAATATACTAAGAAATCCTGAGGGCCGAAAACGGTTCGTGTGGTCCCTAAAGCATAAAATCGCAGTTGACGTTGAGTACAAGATACGACTTTTTCTACAAGAACGGCGTGCCAAGATGGAGGGGTACTGGATACTATTACTCGAGATTCCGACCGGGACTTGGGGTAAGTACAGCGATTGTGTTGTGACGATGGGCTAGCTGGACAGTTGGGTTGCAGATGGTGTTAGTATTCTTGGTGATTTTGACAAGTGGGCTGCAATATCTCGTGCAGCAGATGAACTACACACGGGATCTTGAAAAGGTGCGCAAGGCGATACGTGATGCAAGGTTGGCGGCATGGGGACCAAAGATGGTGCCATTGGAAGGGCGGCGCAAGGTGGGCTGTCTTCAGGACTATATGGCCCTAACGGGGAACGTTCCTTGTCATGACAGGTCAAAGTGAACCTTGGCGGTGGACCACGAATGGACGAAGAGGGCAAGATTGTGCCTGGGAAGATGGTTGACATGGTTGTGGATGGCAACCAAGTTTATATTGTGAGTCGGCCGATGCTACAAGGGGTCAGATTGACGGATGATACATTAACAGTGGGATGGGCCAGAATTGTATTTGCTTGACGAATCGTCAGCGACTCCGCCTGCGGTTTCAAGGACGTGGTTCGCGTGCTTGGTGGGTGGATTCGTGCGAAGAGAGCGGTCGGATGAAAAAGTGGTGGAAGAGAGCAAAGAAGGGAGTGAGCTCGGTGGAAACGAGACGGTGGCAGCGGTCGGGGAGACGGGGAGCCGTGCACCAGCAAGTATGACTGGGGGACGGCGACGGCGAGCAGTGCGAAAGCGGTAGCATATCGAAGCGGGGAAATAGACTATTTCGTTATTTCTTTTCTTATTATTTTCTACCACGCTGATCGGATCCGCTGCGGAATGGACGGTCAATTCTTATCGACCAATCAGAACTCCGTCCCTGCTTCAAATAAATGTCAACAGATTGCATCGGCCCGACTGCTTTTAAAGGGCGAACGTGACCAGCTGGCCTTCCGTGCTTTCTTCCAAATGTCTTCCTCTCTATACGTTTATCGCAACGACCTCCTCGCCCCCTACCTTACCCTTCCACAGGGCGAGAAGATCCAGGCTGAGTGTATGTCTCTTCTTCACCCATCTCCATCTCCCTCAGATTCCCTCAGATGTCTGGATTGATGGCGATGGCGGTCTCCGCTCCAAGACCACAGTCTGTTCCTTTCTTTCTCGCACCTTCTCGTCGCTGATATCCTCCACCACAGACCGTCTCCAAGAAGGTCACCGACCTCTCTCAACTCCGCATCTGGGACTTTGATGGCTCCTCCACCAATCAGGCACCCGGTAACGACTCTGATGTCTATCTCCGTCCTGCTGCGATCTTCAAAGACCCCTTCCGAGGTGGTGACAACATCCTTGTCCTCGCAGAGACCTACAACAACGACGGTACTCCTAACAGAACGAACTACCGCCACCACGCTGCCAAGGTCATGGAGCTCGCAAAGGACGCCAAGCCTTGGTTCGGTCTCGAGCAAGAGTACACTCTCTTTGATGCCGATGGTAACACTCCTTTCGGTTGGCCAAAGGGTGGTTTCCCTGGTCCTCAGGGCCCCTACTACTGTGGTGCAGGTATTTCGTCTCCCGCATTCTCTTGATGTCTCCTGATCGTCCATTTAGGCACTGGAAAGGTCTTCGCTCGCGATCTCATCGAGGCTCACTATCGTGCTTGTCTCTACGCTGGCGTGAACATCAGCGGGATCAATGCAGAGGTTATGCCTGCTCAGTGGGAGTTCCAGGTTGGTCCATGTGAAGGTATCTCCATGGGTGACCATCTCTGGATGGCACGTTACCTCTTGGTTCGCATCGCCGAGCAGTGGGCCGTCAAGGTTTCCTTCCACCCCAAGCCTCTTCAGGGTGAGTGGAACGGTGCTGGCTGCCACACCAACTACAGCACACTCCCCATGCGTGAGCCCGGAGGAATGAAATTCATCGATGAGGCAATCGAGAAACTCTCGAAGCGTCACAATGAGCACATCGCCGTTTACGGTGAAGACAACGAACTCCGTCTCACCGGTCGTCACGAGACTGGTCACATTGGTGCTTTTAGTTCCGGTGTTGCTAACCGGGGTGCATCCATCCGCATCCCCAGGCACGTGGCTACCCAGGGTCATGGCTATCTGGAGGACCGCCGTCCCGCTTCAAACATTGGTATGTGTTGTGCCTGGTTCTCACCCCACTTGTGTTCCTTACTCTCCTTGCAAAGACCCTTATCGTGTCACCAGCATCATCGTGGAGACCACCTGCCTGGACAAGTGAGGCCCGTTGCCTGTCGTGTAAAAAGATGTATGTATGCAGAAGAGAAGTAGAGAGTAACGCCATCACTATACCAATTACACAGACTTTGTTTTATTTCTGTGGATTGACGCTACCTGTGATGAGTCATATCATGTCTCTGCTGCTTCGGAATTTCTCCTTGACACGCACGATGGACCAGAATGGACAAGAAGCTCACCTTGCCTGACTTTCTCAAGTTCCTGACAAGCAACAATGTCCCGGTGCCAAAGGCAATGGCCGTAGCTAGTAAAGTGTCTGTCTCGCCCCTGACCCACCCCAGTCCCTTCCTCAACCCACCCAGGTTCAAAGAATACAACACGCCAGCTCTTCTAGCCCAGCTTGACGACGCCAAGTTACAGGTG
Organism: Butyriboletus loyo; assembly: GCA_038093515.1. Taxonomy (NCBI): domain Eukaryota; kingdom Fungi; phylum Basidiomycota; class Agaricomycetes; order Boletales; family Boletaceae; genus Butyriboletus; species Butyriboletus loyo. The sequence continues at coordinate 4,820 of JBBPSI010000326.1, forward strand.
CTCGGTGTCAAGGACAAAGACCTTCGCAGGCTCGTTCTCGCTGCTGTTCGCAAGGCCGGATATACTAGATCCTCCCGAAAACCCGGGTCGGGGGGCGGTAGTTTTACACAGCCCGTAGCAGGACCATCGGGTAGCAAGCCCTCTGATATTGTGCAAGCATTGGTACGCCCCTCTTTCTGATGCCCGACGACCTGTGAATCAGACCAGGGTCGCTTGGCTCGCGTAGATCACGCCAAAGAAGAAACGCAAACGCGACGACGACTTGAACGAATTCCTACCCGAGGCGCCGCCGGACGAAGGATCAGCATATGGAAGTATGAATTTCAACGACATCTTGGATGAGGAGGTTGGCGCTTTCATCTTCTTGGGTGTAGGTTCAGCCGTGCCGCCGAGTACTGATGTTGTGATGAGGTCCTAAAAGTGAAGAGTACCGTGGTCAACCGTGCGCCACTTTTAACTGCATGGGCAATGATCGTTGCGGAGCGTATCGGGTTTGACAGGGAGGAAGCTCTCAGTATTGGTAGGTGTTGCGTTATCTTGTCCTCGGTTGATCACCACCAAACCTCTCTGTCATCGCTGCAGGATCAGTGTACACAGAGATGAGCGCAGTCGCCAAGGGTCTCTCTCTCGGGATCATAGACCAAAGTAGGAAGGAGATCGAACCCACTTCGGATGGGCAGCAACCATACGTGGATCTGATGGGCAAACGGTGAGTCTCCTTCAACATACATGTCTCGCCCCTCTCACTGCGATCCCTACACAGAATGTGCGTACGCCCAGATGGACTACTCTCCACGCAATCTTACTGACTGAACATCTGGATAGACCACTTTATCAGACCCAATTGTCCAAGTGGAGAGCATTCGTCTGCGGTTCGCCTGCGATTCCAAGCACCGCGTTCTCATACATCTCCCGTGCCTTCCGACAGACTACACCATATATAATCGGAGCGCTGCGCCTTCTAGCAGAAAGTTATCCACCCAACGAGCTTAACAAGGTCGGGTTCTCACTTTATGCCGATTTTAGACCGACAGTGGACGGATGGGGCAAAAGAGGGGAGGTTCGATGTGAGTGTATATTGTCTCTGAGGAAGAAGGGAGGCGGAGAAGCGTCGCAGATAGGCGCATCAGATGCCCGGCGTGACAAACCAAAACCCATTCCAGAACTGTCGGGAGAACTCCCAAGCAAAAAAGTACGAACATTCTCTCTGGAGGAATGTGAGACTGCCCTTGATGAGGACTTTGAATTCGACGAAGAAAACCTTAGCAAGCTGCCCTGAGTTGCATGGATACAAAGTACTCGATGGATGTTGAAGGAATGTACTGATTTCGAGTGCGTAGTAATCATTAGCCTTGTATCTACATCTATGTAACAGGCACAAGCATCAACCTACTTATGTACCCCATCAACTCAATCTGCTCATAGTTTTTTTATGACAGCCGCGGTGAACTCCGAAGTCGTTGCAGCACCTAGCAAGGTTTAAGCCGAGTTTTCCCCAAAGCACGACTTACTCACCACCCATGTCTGCAGTGCGGACTTCGCTTGCATTGATGACATCGAATGTTGCGCCCGCAATGCTGTTGGCAATGGAATCGAGGCTATGGCGCAGTTCAACCGACAGCCAAAGGATGAACCGATTGCGCTTACCCGAGATGTCGAAGCATCATGGTAGCGCTGAGGATCATAGCTGCTGGATTTGCACGGTTCGTTCCCATGATATCAGAAGCTACATGTCTGCATCCAGGCTCGAAAAGAGCGTAATCCTAGAGACACATTAAGCGATGATCCCCGAGTCGAGAAGGCATGTGTTTACCGATCCGACGTTACAACCAGGTACAATACCGGGTCCACCAACAAGTGCCGCCCCGATGTTGGAGATAATGGCGCCGTACAAGTTGGGCATCACCATGACGTCAAATTGATTTGGCTTCGCAACGAGCTGCATAGAACTAACGAAAAAAATAAGAGCTGCATCTGACGTGGCATTCGTGGGATGACACACGTGTTGTCAATAATCATGTCGTTCGCCTCGATACCTGTAGATTTGTATTCTTCTGCCACTCTTCGGAAGGTGTTCAAGAAAAGTCCGTCACCCAACTTCATGATATTGGCCTTGTGAATGCATGTGACTTTCTGCGAATCACGAGGAGTTATGTTCGAGAGTGGTACGGTGGGTGATGGGAGCACACCTTGCGGTCGTTCTTGAGGGCAAAGTCAAAAGCAAAGCGAGAGATACGTTCTGCTTTGGCTTTGGTCATAACTTTCAAGCTTTCGACGACACCAGGGTAACTCTGATGTTCCAACCCCGAGTATTCACCCTCGGTGTTTTCACGTATGATGGCAAAATCGACGTTGGAGTGACGAGTGGGGAATCCAGGCAAGGACTTGCAGAGTACAACCGAGGCATAAATGTCGAGTTGTTGACGCATGGCGACATTCCAGGAAATGTGGCCGGACTGTGAGATGGGGGTGAAGAGGATGCCTTACCGGTGGATCAATCAACATTGTTGGCGGAGACGAGGATATGTTTACCCTTCAACCCGACGCGGTTGCGCTTTAAACTCTCCATGGCCTGTTTGAAGAGGTCCTCACCAGCAGAGGACATGCCGGAGACATTGTACTGTTCCCACTCGATGGGTGCGTTGACATAGTCGAAAATCTCCTTGACAGAGTCGGTGATTTCAGCGCCAATGCCATCGCCAGGGATGAGGGTGACCTGACATGGGGAATCAACGACGTGTGGCGGTGAGAAGTTGGGTGCTTACAGTGTAGACACCACCGTATTTCGTTGGGGACTAGGAGATGTGAGGTCATACGCGAGGCGCTCGATGTGTGACTTACTCGTTGGGTCACCCTCGGAAAACCGGCAGAGAGGGTTGTTGCAGTTCTCTTGACACTATTAGTTGACGCATTTGCATGCAATAAAGACACGTACGGACTGCTGGAGAGCGGGACGCGCCGCCGACGCAAGGGCGTTGCGGAGCATGTCTGTGGTGAAGAAAAAAAAAAATAGACAAGGGAAGAAACGGAACGGGCGGGTACTATGAAACCACGTGGACCAAAGTGATCTGTTTTCTTCTCTCCTTATGACCATCCAACACGATCTCCCAGAGATACCCTACGTCCCCCCACCACGGGCCCCCTCTTTCTACCTCGTCCTTCTCTCCGTCGTCCTCCCTCTCTGGCTCGTCATACCCCTTTCCTGGTCCTTCGTTATATACACTTTATATAATACTAAATTACCGCATTATGGCTGGAATGCCAGATTCTTCTTTGCAGTCGCCCTGTGCGAGGTGCGTACTTTCCGTCCGACCACCGTCCTTGCCAGTTTTCACCGCTTCCTCCCAGGTTTTCTTTAGCGTTTATCATCATCATCTCGTTCGTTCCGTTTCGGGACTTCCTCGGAATGGCCCGCGCAACTTGGCCGAGCTTCAGGCCAGTTTCGAACGCGTCTTGAAAACTGGACTCGCCAATCTCACCGTCGACGAAGAGTCCCTTGATACCCAACGCCCAGGCAGCCCAGCCGAGAACGTCGCTCAGCTGCACCCTGACGACCCACGCGCTGTAGAATTTCGCGAATTCATGAGAGCATGGTACTCATTCACTCGAGTCCCCTCCCCGTCGCCCGATTAACCACCTCCCTTCAAGGTTTCGCAGAGCTACATGGTCATCTATCAGGAAGCAAGATCTCTACGCATACCTTTACTGGGCCTTTTACAACAGCCCGCTCCCTGCCACCCAGTCGCTCCCCGATCACCATCGGGATGTTCTCGACGATGCCATCAGGCAGATTGAAAATCGCGCGGGCATGACCATCCCAGACGATCCTAGTTTCGGTGCATCGCCCATTTTGCTAACGATTGACAAGCTCAACGTCTCCTCAAGACCTTTCGTCTGGTATGCGATGGTATTTGCAACGAACTGGATGCTCAGAAGACGGTTGGAACGGGAACACAGTGTACGATTTGGTTGCTATGAGGGCCTGGAGTGAGTCTCACGTTGGCTGACGCTTCAAGTCTAACCTTGCGTTCAGGTATTGCATTCGTATACCCGAATCCTGGGACCCTGTTAGTGGATGTCGCCCCGTCGTGCTATTTCATGGACTCGGCATTGGTCTGATGCAATACAAATTACTCATCAACGATCTTCTCCGAAACTTCTCTGATCGGCCCATCCTTATACCCATACAACCTAACATTAGTCAGGACATCTTCCATTCCAAATTTTTGAAGCCAATGAATAAACGCGAGACGACCGCTCGTTTATCCAGTCTTCTGGGAGAGCTGGGCTGGGTGTCCTCATCAGAAGATTGTAGTCACTCGTCTTTGAATAGCCGGTCGCAAGGCATTGTTATGCTTAGCCATTCCAAGTAGGTGTTCCCTCTGCTGGACCCGGTTACACCCCGTTTCAACTCGCCCACAAGTGGTTCCTTTCTTCACGCATGGTGCCTCAAGGCTCACCCAAAAATGGTTGTACGCTCGTGTTTTGTTGACCCTGTCGCATTCTGTTGCTGGGAAGGTGGTACGTGGACCAATGTTGATGAGTTTGGGTGATGCGAAGCTAAATTTCCACAGACATGTGTTACAATTTCTTATACAGCCGGTGTTCCACGGTACGATCATTAACACGCTTATGCCACCAATGGTTTGACCCTCCTTTCCAGGGTCTAGAATTGTTGATGAGATACTTCGTGGGAACTGAGCTAGGCGTTGCGAACACGATTCAGCGTCATTTTGACTGGGCATCAAACTCTTTGTGGTTCGAAGAGATTCCGAATGCCCGGAACCCTGCAGAAACGCTCGTCGTATTGGGTGGCAAGGATGCGATCCTGAATGCAGAGGTGAGTCGTTTGTTTCCACGAGGTCGAGCTTAGTCTGACTCGTGTCTACAGCGCGTCAGGCGGTATCTTGGCAGTCATGGCGTTCGGAAAGGGGTCTTCTTCGACCCGAACGGTAGACATGGCCAGCCATTTGTCGCTGGAGGACCCGCACATTCGGTGATCATGAGCTGGTTGAAACTTGCATGAGGGTATAGACATCCTTTGGAAAGTGGATAGATGTACATACGTGTTTAGCCACATCTACACAGAACACGCACATGGAACACAACACACACAAACTTCGCTGCTGACCGGAGCACACTCGACGTATAAGAATACCACGTCGCCCTTTTTTATACTCTCACTCCAACGTCCATCTCCCCTTTTCTTCCCTTTGACACAATATGCCTCCGCGAGGAGATCCAGCCAGGGGTGGGGGTGGTCGTGGTCGCGGTGGCGGGGCGCGTGGTGGCCGAGGGGGGCCACCAAGTGCAGCAGCAACCTCGTCAGCACCCCCGAGCGGCGGACTCCCGAGTGCTCATGTTCAAGCGGTGGGTGTACGACGATCGGGCTACGGCACAGCTGGTCGAGCAATCAACGTCTCGGCCAACTTCTTTTCCATGGCGTCGCCTGAGAGTAACATTCATCACTATGATGGTGCGCCTTGTGTTCCATCAGTACTTCGGTTGATCGTCCTGATCAGTAGCACCTCGTTACTCGTGGGCGGCGGCCAACATCAGTTGGTGGGTTCGGTATCCGTAGACTTACATTCATCAACACTGATCATCCACGATGTCCGCTGCAGTCATCTCGCCTTCCGAGAAAACCTTGCCTGCGAGGCTGAACTTGGAGTTGATCGATCATCTGCAAAGGATCGATGCTCCCGATGTCTTCACTCCCCCTGCTGTATACGACGGCCGGAAAAATATGTTTGCCCCAAGAGAGCTACCTCTTGGACCAAACGGAAGCCAGGAGGTATGTGATGTGTGCTATACCTACTAGAATGTTCGACGGATTGTCGCAACTTGAAGTTTAATGTCAGCCTGTCCGATGAAACCACTCGTGGTAGTCCAGGAGAGAACACCAGCGGTCGCGGACCACGCGTGTACAAGATCAGGCTCACAAAGGTTGCCACCATCAATCCAGAGTAACCCTTCGAGTTTGCTGTCCAGCGTCATGTTAACACCCACTTTAACCATTATCTAGGGTCTTGCAACGCTTTGTACAGGGGCAGCAGTCCCACGACAATAGTGTTTTGACGGCCTTGACCGCAAGTTTATACACCGAAAGTATATCCATCATTTCTGATCTCGTGTTCTTAGGCGTTGAACGTAGTCGTGCGTATGGAACCGACTATGAAATACCCATTCAACGTGCGGTCCTTTTTTACTGATCGAGAGACCAAAGACATTGGCGGCGGCTTAATCCTTTGGCGAGGATATTTCCAGTCCGTGCGGCCCGCAATCGGACGGTTGCTGGTCAACGTCGACATTTCGACCGGGACCATGTACAAACCCGGCCCGTTGTTGGACCTCTGCTTGGATTTCCTTGGCAGAGTTGGGCAGTACAACATTTTGAGCCCACGCCGCGGCATGCCTGATCGAGAGCGTGTCAAACTTCAGCGCTTCATCACTGGAATTCGGATTATGACAACCTACACTGGGGAGCGTGTCCGCAAAACCCCCCGAGTAGTCAAGAAGCTCAGCAGCGCAGGGGCGTCAGATCTGAGCTTCACTATGCGGGATGGTACAACCATGACTGTGGCCCAATACTTCCAGAAGCTACTGAACCGGCCCCTGCGATTCCCTGACAATATCTGTATCGAGGTATGCGTATCTCATTCATGTCTTCTTTTACTAACGAGGTGTAGGTCGGATCTGGCGCATTGTTGCCGCTTGAGCTTTGCACGGTCCCACCTGGGCAGATTATGCGCAAGCAGGTGCCTCCCGAGAAAACGAAAGACGTCCTCGACTTTGCGACCAAGAAACCCCAGGATCGTCTGCGAAGCATAACCAACGGGCTTTCGGTACCTTGGCTTTTTCTATTACTTAATTTCATTAAACGCTATTCAGGTTCTTGCATATGGCCAGTCCGAATATATTCGCCAGTTTGGGATGACCGTCGATGAAACTGCTGGACCTCTCAGTGTTCCCGCACGTGTCCTAGCGCCTCCAAGGCTTAGATATGGTCAGGACAGCCCGCAACCTGTTGTCGTAAGTCTTTAAAGCTCTGTTAGTCTCATATACCTCTCACTTCATAATACAGGCACCCGCTAACGGCGCGTGGAACATGTGGGTCGGATCGACCTTTTCCAGTCTCCAGTAGTTGACTATTGAACAGGATTGATAAGCGGTTTTTCCGACCGGCTAGCATTGAACGCTGGATAGTCGTCGTCTACGAACGCCAACAGCGATTCAATCAATCAGCGGCGCAAGACATGATCAATGGCTTACTGCGTAGCTGCAGTGATGTCGGTGAGTCGTCTTGATCAGCTCGCTTGTTTCGTCGCTATATAATGACCCTGTCGTCAGGGATAAAGGTTAACGACAATAGCCCACTGGTTACCTGGCAGAATGGCCAGGGCCGCATCGCTGAGGTGAGTCTTCCTATGCATTCTACTTATGACGATGACCTACGAAGCTTTGTAGCAACTGCGAGCAGTCGGAAATGAGTGTTTCCAAAAGACGAAGCAACGCCCGACCCTAATTGTCGTTGTACTGCCTGACAACGGCAATGACATCTACACTGCCGTGAAACAGTACGTTCAAAACGCTGGATCCTTACACCTTTGTTGACTGATCACTCTGCAGCTTTGGTGACGTTACAGTGCGTGTCATCTCACCCTCATTGTTTTCGCCATAAACTGAATTATCCAAAGGTTGGGGTGGCGACGCAATGCTTGAAAAGCTCCAAATGCTTCCGTGCGAAGCCACAATACTATGCCAATGTCTGTTTGAAGTGAGTGCGATCTCAGGGTATGGTGGTTAACGAATCTTACATCGCTAAGAATGAATGTCAAACTCGGAGGAATCAACACGATCCCCGATCCCCAGTCCGTCACTGTGCTCACGGACCCTCGTAATCCGACCATTGTGATGGGTAATGTTATTTTTGCCTACCTCTTTTTCAAGGGAGAGCTTACACCGTTTATGGATTAGGTGCCGATGTCATCCATCCCGCACCCGGCTCTGACGGTCGTCCTTCGTTCACAGCCCTCGTAGGGAATGTCGATTCCAACTCGGCGAAGTATGTTGCAACCAGCCGCGTACAGACTTCTCGTGAAGAGATAATTCTGGACCTGGAAGAAATGGCCAAGGTCGTTTGATTTCGTGATTGGTCACTGCTGAAAACTGAAGTGTGTTTTAGCATATTTTGACCATGTACATGAGATACAGGCAGACAGTCGAGAAGAAGACTAGCGATATTGCTCCTAGCCGTCTAATATTCTTCAGAGGTTCGCTTCCTCGAAAGCCCTACTATCCACCTGACTTTGACAATCAGACGGTGTTTCGGAGGGTCAATTCAAAGATGTCTTGCAGAAAGGTGTGTTATCCCGATGGTCTGCCTGGGCCCTGTTGACCCTTTCTCTCTAGAGCTCAAGGCGTTGCAGGGTATGCATTGAGCTTGTTGTTGAGTTTGTCCTTACCTGCTCTCACAGCTGCTTGTGCGGGCCTTAAGATCAACCCCAAGATCACCGTCATCATCGTTGCAAAACGACATCATGTTCGTTTCTTCCCTAAGCAGCAGGGGGATGCCGACAAGAGCGGCAACTGCCCTGCGGGAACGGTCGTCGACCAAGTTGTTGCCCATCCAACCGAATTTGATTGGTATCTACAAAGCCATGGCGGATTGCTTGGCACCAGTCGCCCCGCGCACTATAATGTTCTGTACGACGACAATAACTTCAAGTAAGTCATATCTCGACTCACTTTGGCATGTCATTCAACTATGATTTCCCAGTGCGGATAGTCTTCAGTCCCTGTCGTTCGCCCTCTGTCACGTATACGCTCGCTCCACGCGCTCGGTATCAATTCCTGCACCGGTATATTGTACGTTCTTTACCACTTCCTTTTAAATGTCGACTCAAGCTTGGTTTAGATGCGGATATCGTGTGTAGTCGCGCGAAGAATCACTACGATCCTCAGGGAACCGTAGATTTCTCCGACTCGGCTACGCAGGTTGATACCTCTCAAGCGGAAGGCATACTCGAAGCATTCCGACGAGGTTTCAAGCCATTGCATGCAAACATGGCATCGGTCATGTACTTTTCTTGATTACTCTTCCGTCCCTCGCTTCGGACTGAGGACTGGTCAAGACAAGTTGAGTGTACATGTACCGTTTGTGACTCTTTCCCAGCGTATCCCTCAGTAAATTTGTCTCGCACGTTCACGCCACACCCGTTTGATACGATGTCGTGTAATAAAATACAACCGCATGAATTTGTATGTCAGTCGCCTCGAGGCTGAGCGCTGAGCTCTGATAGGGCACAAGCACCAGCTGTTTGACCGTTTTGATTATCTACAAGTACACACCATTTCCTCGCTCTGGGGTTTCTGGAGGCTCTGGATTCGCCGCTGACAGGCACTCAAGAGGGGGAAAGTCATCTAAGCCGTTTGAGTTAAAGCCAATAGTATTCTGTGGACGCTCGATCCTGCTTCGTGGAGGAGTAGAAGGAGAAGACGTGAAGGGATCGGATGTCTGCTCTGAAGGGACGGAATAACCATGATGGGTCAATGCCAGCCTGAGCATGAAAATACGTTCGTCCTGTGATGCTCTGAATGCCCTCAGCTCTGGAAGAAAAGGACAGGCAGGAGGGATACGTGCATTGTGATCTCGTTTTCTTTCACGGCTTGGCCAATTTCGCGATCCCCTTCTTCCTCCCGCAAGTATTCTCGCAACTCGTTTTGAGACCGCCGCAAGTGCAGGAGGGAATTCCTCAAGCGAGTGATCTCTGCCAGGACTGTCAGTAACAAATGGCCGTCGATGATATCGAGAAACAGACCATCCCATGCTACCGCAGGATCCAAAGCGATTGCTTGAGAGAGAGAGAACGGCTGGGGATATCTGGGATTGTACTCCATGATGACTCGGGCAGTGGTCCAGGAAATTGACCTGACTAAGCGCAGGGGACTACGAAGCCTTTATCAGCGTGACCACGGCCAGCCATGTCTCCCCCATTCCTTGCTCTCGTCGACACCGAAGACGTCCAGCAAGATCGTTTGCTCGCGGTCTGTCGCGTCACTACGGTGATATCCAGATCCGCCCACAATCTCTCGCTACCTTCTGCACGCTACCTACTGATCGATGATGTCTCCACAGACGCTGACCAGATCATCGCTGATCTTGACAACGGCACCGAAAAGGCCATTGTGCCACTTTCGCTTGCGAAAAAGCTAGTCGGCGTCGTTCCTGCTACCCGCTTGATCCTTCTGCTCGACGTCGCCAACGCCAGTGCCGTACCAGATTCCCTCCGTAATGCCATCTCTGGCGTACTCCTCAAAACGACCTCGACCGATGTTGAGCTTATCCGTTCCATCTCCACCTTCTTTTCAGGTCTGTCCATCCACGTCTTGTCAGGGGACAAACCTACCTCGTCCATGATAAGACAACTCACTTCAATCGGCGCATCGCTTGTCATCCCCTTCTCTGAACTCGAATCATCCATCACGATTGCAGATGCCTTCCTTGCCCCAGTCACATCCGATAGATCTGACGGACTCTTCCCAACCATTGTCTCATCATACACTCAGGGAGGCAGATCCCTCGGTCTCGTGTATTCTTCCCGCGAGTCCGTCGCGCAATCCATCCTGACCGGCAAGGGCATATACCAATCCCGCAAGCATGGCCTTTGGGAAAAAGGAAAGACATCGGGAGCGACACAAAAGGTCATGCGCATCCGAATTGACTGTGATTCGGATGCGCTCGAATTTTCGGTCATCCAGCACGGTTCGGGATTTTGCCATCTCCCCCGACCGTCGTGTTTTGGTAGCATCGACGGACTTTCTGCACTTGAAAGGACCCTTAAAGCGCGTCTTGCTTCTGTTCCGGAGGGATCGTATACACGTAGGCTGTTCAACGACCAGGAACTCCTCCGAGCCAAGATCAAGGAAGAGGCAGACGAGCTCTGTTGTGCGGAGACCAAAGAGGAGATAGCCTTCGAAGCTGCCGATCTGTTTTATTTCGCCCTGACGCGATGTGTCGCTGCCGGCGTAACCCTTCGAGACATCGAAGAAGTACTGAACAAGAAGGCCGCCAAAGTCACGCGGCGGCCAGGAAATGCGAAACCTCAATTCATGTCAGACGACAAGAACTCTCAGGATGCGCCAAAGAATCCCTCGAAACTACAAGCTTCTGTGGACCCAAATGCGCCTATCGCAATGCGCATTGTGGATCTGTTATCTTCTGGTCCAGACGAACGTGCTCAGCTGTTGAAGCGCCCTGTGTTAAGGTCTGACGCAATGATCGCCAAGGTCAAGCCGATTGTCGACGATGTTCGCAAGAGGGGCGACACTGCTCTTCTCGAGCTGACAGCCAAGTTTGACAAGGCTCAACTTGAGGCACCAATCCTCCTTCCGCCTTTCTATCCGTTCGTGTCTGCTGCAGCAAAGGAGCTAGACCCAGCCGTCAAGGATGCTATCGACATTGCTTACGCCAATGTGCGCAAGTTCCATGCCGCGCAGATCCAGGACAGTCACCTGGTTGTAGAGACCATGCCTGGCGTGACCTGTTCATGGTTCGCGCGACCGATAGCACGGGTTGGGCTCTATGTACCCGGAGGGACCGCCGTACTGCCCTCCACTGCGCTGATGCTCGGTATCCCAGCACAAGTAGCAGGTTGTGAGCAGATCGTGCTCGCAACGCCTCCACGTGCTGACGGAAGCGTGTCTCCCGAGGTCCTCTACGTCGCCCACTTGGTTGGTGCGCACGCGATCCTGAGGGCTGGTGGTGCCCAAGCAGTCGCTGCCCTGGCTTATGGCACTGAAACATGCCCCAAGGTCGACAAGATCTTTGGTCCTGGAAATCAATGGGTAACAGCGGCGAAAATGCTCGTCCAGAACGATACGGAGGCCTTGGTATCCATCGATATGCCAGCTGGCCCATCAGAGGTACTGGTGAGTGCTCTCCAACTCTGTTACCGAGCGTGGTGCACGTACGCAGATGTGCACCGCGTTCGTTGTTCTTGTACGAATAACGAACGCGGTTTTTCATTCCAGGTCATTGCAGATGAATCGTGCAACCCCGCGTTCGTCGCCGCCGATCTCCTTTCGCAGGCCGAACACGGTGTCGACTCGCAAGTCGTCTTAGTGTCCTCTTCTCTCTCGGACGATACGTTGAAGGAGGTAGAAAAGGAGGTCGACAAGCAGGCACGCGCTCTGCCGCGAGTAGACATCGTGCGAGAGAGCTTATCACGGAGTCTAATCGTGAAGACCCGTGGACCAGAAGAAGCACTACAGTTTTCAAACGCGTACGCGCCGGAGCATCTCATCCTACACTTGCTGGATGCGTCTACCTGGGTGAAACATGTGAAGAATGCTGGAAGTGTGTTCGTTGGACCTTATTCTCCCGAAAGGTTATTTTCCATCAGCCTGTATGCACACTGGCATAACTGATATAAACTTGGTAGTTGTGGAGACTACGCCTCTGGAACGAACCACACGCTTCCTACGAATGGATATGCTCGTCAGTTCAGTGGCGTGAACACAGTGTCTTTCCAGAAGCACATCACTTCACAAGAGGTTACCTCGGAAGGGTTGCAGAAACTGGGACCAGTCGTTGCGATATTAGCAGATTGCGAGGGACTACAGGCTCATGCAAACGCTGTTCGGATACGGTTAGGAAAATTCTAGGAGTTAAAATCTTGTAGAGAAGAACGTCCTGTTTCAATAGCCACCATGAAGTGAGCGTAATACCTCTAGAATATTGGTAACATATGCAAAGCAATCGGTGATGTCTATGATCATTGCTCGAAACTGGGTGACAGAGCGACGAACAAGGTGGAACTACGAGGTGCACTAGTTGGTTCTGTAGAGTGCACGCTTAGCGACCTTGACGATAAGTGGTGTGTCAGGGAATGAGAGATCCTCTAGGTTTTTGGCATACTGAGAAAAAACATAGATATCAGCCGCGGCACAGCCATGGCAACACACGCAAAACGCACAGGTGTTGGTACATCAGCGCCAGTGATCCGCTCGACGGGTGCATCAAGGTAGTCGAAGGCTTCACTCTCGACTATCTGAGCGCAGATTTCACTTCCGACGCCAAAGGCAGGGAAACCACCTTCAACAATAAGTAATCTAGGGAGGCGGTAAGAATGACCAAGCAATGTGAATTCAAAGCAACTTGCCGGTTCGTCTTTTTGACCGATGCCTTGATGGTATCGATGTCGAGAGGACGAATACTACGGAGGTTGATGACCTCGGCTTTGATACCATCCTTTGCAAGGATTTCCGCGGCCTCCAAGCTGTGGGTGACCATCTTGCTGTGTGCGACAATGGTGACATCAGACCCTTCGCGTTCAACTTTGGCCTTGCCGATGGGGAGGAGGAAGTTGTCGGACATGGCGTCGGCCGACATGGGGAAAGTGACACCGTACATCATTTCGTTCTCAAGGAAGACGACAGGGTTAGGATCCCGTATGGCAGACTGTGGTGACATGAAGATATGTGTCAAGAAGTGAAAGAAATGGTTGACACGCACCTTGAGAAGGCCCTTGCAGTCCTCGGCACTCCATGGGCTAACGACCTTGAGACCAGGAATTGAGCCATACCATGCAGCATAGTCCTGTGAATGTTGTGCAGCGACACCGGCGGCAGCACCATTCGGACCACGGAAAACAACAGGGCATGGGACGTTTCCGCCAGACATGTAATATGTTTTACCGGCAGAGTTGACGATTTGGTCAATGGCTTGCATTGCAAAGTTGAAGGTCATGAACTCGCAACTACGAAAATGGTAAGGTTAGGAATGGCAAGACGCGACAAGTAGAGGACACACATTGGTCGGAGGCCAGCGAGTGCGGCACCGACCGCGAGGCCAGCAAAGCCCATCTCGGTGATAGGTGTGTCGACGACACGCCTCTCGCCGAACTTGTCCAGAAGGCCCTTCGTGATCTGGAATGGGGGCAATGAGTGGTGGATATACGCATGCGAAAAGAGGTGGGTACCTTGTATGCGCCGTTATACCGAGCAACCTCTTCACCCAAGATGAAGACCGACTCGTCGCGCAACATTTCTTCCTCCATAGCGACGTTGAGAGCGTCTCGAACGGTCATCTGTGGGTAACATGAGTCGTGCGAAGTACGTCTGGGAGCGTGCACACCGAGTTGTCGGACTGGGTTGCATAACTGCGAACGAGAGCAACTCTGCGCACGGGTAATGAGGCGCTGGTGCGGGCATTGACGAGCGCAGGGGCGAGGCGGGAGAAAGCGGCGCGGACAGCAGCCATTGGAAGTGGAAGAAGGGAAAATGTGACTAAAGTTGACACCAGGCGTCCTTGCAATTTTGTTGCCACGGACGGACACGGAAAAACACTCCGATTGGTGCAGTATCATGTCCAGGCCAGTCGTCCTCGTCACCGGCGCATCCAAGTTCTGCCCATTCAATCTTTATGTCTCAGGACTGAGCTGACTGACCACCAGAGGTATCGGACTCGCCGTCGTCAGATGTCTCCTCGAAGAGCACAACGCCCGTGTCGTTGCGCTAGCACGATCCAGGTCACCTGAGCTGACCCAACTCATCGATACCCATCCTGTAGCTCTCCTCGCCATCTCATGCGACATGTGAGTGTGCGTGTCCCCACTGTCGCCAACGCCGATACAGAGCACCCTGCAGCACAGACGAGTCTGCCCAGGCGCGAGCATTTAGCCAGGCAACGGACAAATTCGGACCCTTCCTCGACGGCCTGGTCCTCAATGCTGGTACACTCGACCCCCTCACGCGGATTAGCGATCCCACCGTACCGCTCGATGCCTGGAAGGAGCACTTTGATGTCAATTTCTTCCCACTTGTCAGCGCACTCAAGGTCGCCCTTCCAGCTTTGCGCGCCAGCCCCAACACCGGACGGGTCATATTCATCAGCTCAGGTGCAGCTACGGGAAGTACACCAGGTTGGGCACCCTACAGCGCAGGCAAAGCAGCCATGAATAGTTTGGCGAGGTATTCTCATTTCCGAACTCGGTCGTGATTCCTCCCAGTGGCCTGATGGTTCGCTCGACAGAACCTTAGCCAAGGAAGAGCCTACCCTTGTTTCGCTGGCAATCGCTCCAGGAAAGGTTGACACAGCTGTGCGTCATCCAGATCCGTTGTCCCTCGAACGTGCAAACTGAGACCCGTCTACAGATGCAGGAAGCGCTCAGGACTGCTGGTACTCCTCACATGGATGCACCTGATCTCAGGATATTCCTTGACGCTCACCGAGACGGGACTTTGGTGCAGCCGTCGGACGTTGGCTATGTGATTGCAAATCTCTCCCTCCGTGCGCCGCTCAGCCTGAGTGGTTCTTTCGTACGGTACAACGATGAACATTGTAAAGAGTTTGCAAGGAAATGAAATGAATCTTTTCTTCTATCGGAACCGAATGCGAAGCTGTCGACAGGCACCGAAGGAAGCATCAAAGAAGCTATCTGCTGGCCTCAACTGTATACTTGAACGAGTATCACTTCATGCCCTACAGAAACGCATCGCTGGTACTTGCCATGACCCAAGGACACGCCAGTGTTGACAGCTCTACATTGTCCACCTCCGGATTCCTCACCCCGAAGATCATAGACGTACATCACCACGTCTTCCTCGATGTTCAGAAAAAGGCCAAGAAGAACACTCTAGTCGGTTGGGTCACACCCCCAAAACACCTTCCGTGGCAACCATCACCAGCCATGTCGGCCATGGATACGATGGGCATACAAACCGCAATCCTTTCGCCGCCTCCTGTTGCAACCACGGACAGAACTGAAGTGAGGGCCATGAACATTTACTTGTCACAGCTTCGCACAGCATACCCCACAAGGTTTGGTTTCCTCGCCGGACTTCCTACCCTGGGTGATGTACAAGGTTCCGATACTTTGGGGCATTCACGGTTAACGCCACCTCCTGATACTTGTTCCTAGGTGCACTCAATGAAATCGCCTTTGCCATGGATCACCTGGATGCCGATGGGTTCGCACTCATCTCATCTTATGGGACCGGAAATACAGCCAGTAGGATCTCCCGGATCGCTTGCCCACACTTTGGCACTTACGCTCTGATAGAGTACATTGCAGACGATCTGTTTGACCCCATCTGGGATGAACTGAACAGGAGACATGCGGTCGTTTTCCTTCACGGTGCACAAACACCTTCATCGACACCCTATCCTCATCCCTTCCTAGGGCTTCCCATCAGCGAGGCAAGTGTTCCTGTCGATCGATCTCATGCGTCCGCCCGAATACCTAAACTCAACCTTGCACCAAAAAAGGTTCCGAACGAGACTTACAAGGCGGCCGCTCATCTAGTCGTTACAGGAAAGAAACGACGCTTTCACAACGTCAAGATCATCCTCGCACATCTGGGAGGCAGCACGCCCTTCTTGGCACCTCGTGTGGCGGCCTTGTCACACTACATGGGGTGTCCACTCGTACCCGATGAGATTCTGCAGGATTTTAAAACGTTCTATTACGAAACAGCCCTTAGTTCACATCCGACGACCCTTGCTGCGATAGACGCTTTTGTGCCAATCGATCGTGTTCTCTTTGGAAGCGACTATCCTGGTACCGTTTCCTTCCGCCTAACGCCTGAGGATCTATGTATTGATTGAACCTTGAACGCCAGCGGTCAGCACTATAACCTCAAAATGGTATGCTAAACACCTAGAGGACCATTACGCCAGCGAACCACGCAAGCTGGATTGCATTCTGCGAGACAATGCGCTCGCTCTCTTTCCACGGCTACAAGTGTCAACCAGCGTGCTTGGCACAGTTTCGTCGCAGACAAGGGAGTGAACGGCGAGGGCCGCTATTGAGGCTAGGCTTACAACACGCAGCATTCCAGAAAGTATGTGTAATGTGAGGTACAGATGACAGGATATGAGAAGGTGCGGTTTGATGTCTATACGCCGAGCCTGCAGAGCAACGCACATTAGTCGACACATCATGATAGGCACGGTGCGACGCTCACCTCCGCTTGCTATGTTCGTAAACTAGGTAAGAGATTGACACTGAAGGCACAACCTGTAAATGGAAGCTAGTGAGCCATTGGTTTCTTCCGGGTACCACGCAACAGGAGAACCTTGGCCAACGTCGGAAACAATCCGCGGTAAAAACCCCTCCAACCATCTCGCTGGTATGTCTTCTGGACCACATCCCAAACACCTGTATAGCGTTGCGGATGTCCCGGAGAACCTGAAGCTTGCAGTCGGGTGCGGACTAGGTTCAGTGGGTAAACACTGATAGCTCCAATACTGCCTGAAACGCTTCCGAAGGCAAGGACAGCAAGGACACCGGATTCATCCAATCCAGTAGAACGTAGATATGTTAGCTTGAGAGCTTCAAATGTACTCATGTCGATAGCAGAATAGCTGTTCAAGGGTGTGAAAAACAGAACGGTATTTTCGACAGGCGACATACGGAAAAACTCCAAGAAGACCGATCTACAATCGATTTAGGGGGAAATAATGCAAAGTAAAAGTGGAAGACTGACAGTTAGTCCACGATAGAATGCCCTGAACCGGCCTAGTTCCCAGACATGCCTTGCAGCACCTACTAAACTTCGCTTCTGGCCGGTTATACTCATCATTTGAGTCTACCAAGAACTCAGTAAGGGAACAGGCTGAGCAGTAGATCGACCCCAAACCTTCAGCGTTTCGATGGGGTATATACCTACGTTGTCATGAGCAAAAAGCACATTGTGGCGGCCCAAAACTTACTGAGTTGACTGGATAGTCCACCAATACCGCCTGACAAAAACCGACTACTACCACTTATGTCTCGGGGGTCTTCAACATGATCCCAGTATCTGGCAAATGCGCGTTTCTGTCCCCAAACGCTGAGTACTACATGCTGGACACGGGCACATAAAGAAGACGAACAACTGTCTCGTATGTCATGAACCTTATGGCGGACTCGGGGAATATCTTCATTACAGAAAGTCCGTTTCCCGTCCAAAAAGCCAAGACGCCGCCTTCGGCGTATATGCGAGCAGTAGCGCCGCCTATAGCTTTCAAACCGCTGACGCTGGGTTTAGGGCCCACAGAGGTCCCTCCCATCTCAGGAGGACGAGTGATCAAGAAAACTTTGAGACGATCGAACGGAGCGGTACACGTCCTCGAAACTGCCAGCAAGAGCAGCTGTCAGTAGATATCATTTGTGCAGGCAAACGCTTCACCTGCGCCAGCCATACCACCTGCCAGGAGAAACTTGACTGCTGTGTGGCCCTGCAACCAATCACGGTGTTCTTCTGGCTCCTCCTCAAGCTCACCTCCGTGGTTGACGGGAGCCGGTTGTTCTGCAGGGACTCGCAACGATGCCATTGATCCGGGATTGACTTTGGCACCTAGACTGACATCACCTTCCGTACGTCAAAGGTGGAGCATAAAAGTAAGTGACAACGCAGCAGACCTTCCACTGTCACCCTCGCTGGACCCCTTGCGTCATTTCCCATGAACCTCTTCACCTCGTAATACTGGTAGATCTCGGAGGTCGATGCTTTCCGAGGGAGGAGTAATAGGAAATCGCGGAACTGCCGAAAGTTGATA
>JBBPSI010000327.1:0-23265 GCA_038093515.1 Butyriboletus loyo
CGTCGACACTCCCCCTTACTGCCTTGTACAGTGCATCGCCAACCTCGCCAGGCGCTACTCCAGGCTGGATCTATCCCGGGATCGGTCACCCTCACCACCGCAGGAAGAAGAATCGCCAACAGAGCCATCCGCTCCATCACCCCCCAACCATCTACTCGATGTGGGACCCCTGCCATCCAGCTCATCCCTAGAGTCTCCTCCCCTCTCACCACAGCTGGTAGTTCTAACAACTCCTCCTACGGACCCCCGCCTCCCTACCTCACCCATCGGGGCACTCGTGATTCCCCTATCATTGTCAATGACAGATCCCCTGACCCCAGCCCAAGCCCTGCTTGACCTCGCCTCGTCCGCCCACAACTCTGCTTCGAGTGCGGCACAGTCAGCCACTTCCGTAGGGACTGTCCAAACTACACCTGCCCCTTCTGCCACCAGATCGCCCCTGGTCATATACAGGAGTTTTGCCCAAGGCGTGTCTGCGGCCTATGTGGCGCCATTGGCCACATTGTCGCCAATTGCACCTTTAGCGAGGACGTTTGGGGAGATATCAGTGCCGACGATGCTTACAACGACGATGTCAATGAGGGAGCATCTCAGTGAGGGGACTTTGCAAGTAGTGGAGTCGGAGTCTCCACCATGGGAAGGGGGTAATGTTATGGTAGTGGTATACTTTTTCTCTCCTCTACCGTTTGGACTACTACATTCACCTAGCCTTTTGCTAGTTCCTTTCGAACAGTACGACTATTCGGCTTAGTCATCACTTCTCACGCACGGACGCCGTTTCTTTCATACTCAAGAAGCTTCTAGAGTATTCTTTCCTCATTTGTGTTTTCGCTCTCGTGACCTGATTAGGGAGCATGGTCTGTGTGCAGACCTCTGTAGTATAAGAACCCAGTCTTTACCCAGATGTACTTTATCTAGTTCTACGCAGTTCACTGCTAGCAATTAGTTTCCACTCCAGACTCTTAGTGTGCGCACTAAGACATAGTCTGAGACCCAGCTCAGAAATGCTTCACAAGTCCTGCAGCTACTCCAGAGTGCCGCCTTAGTGTTCTAGTTGTTAGCGCCCAGCATAACATGAAGAGGAGTGATGACGATGGTGCTTGACTCTTTGAGATGGCCTAGAACGTTCACTAACCTCTTGTAAGTTAGAAGGACTCGGGTGAGAAGTCGATCTAATTGACAAGGCATGGTGGTGAGTAGGTGAATGCCATTGTAAGGTCAAATCATGATCCTGAGAAACAATTCGTAGTGCGATGATGAAAGAATCAGCTAGCAACCATAGTGTGCTAAAGAACATAATGTTTGATGCACCACATATGGAAGCGAGTATGAGACTCAAGAAAGCGAGTACCCATAGTAAACCAAGAGCGATAGCACTCTCGTTCCGCAGGGCTGGAAACATTATCGAGAATCGACAGATGTTTAGATTAAAAGCCTCTAGCGGGGCTCATAACCTTTCAGAATTGGTAAAGTCCAAGCAGGCGCACCGAGGGCAATGAAGGATGCAAGGGTAAACCTATCAGTGGAAAGACTCACTGATAATACGAGAGTGAGAGTATCGCAAACAGAGTACTTGAAAGAGTATAAGGAGCAAGGCTCAACTTAGAGATATTGCAGTAGTGATGATAGAACTGAAAGATCTAGAGAAAAGCGACAAGCCATAAGGGCTGTCTTATATACAGTACATGAGTGTTTGTACTTGTGTTCTGTATAGTACCTATATAAGGTATAGTATGAAATACATGACGATATGATAGAGATAAGAGATAAGACTAAGCATATTGTCCAATAGCATAATAAGAGCTATTTGTAATGTAATAAGCGTGACAGAGTCTAGACAATGATGTCATATAGACTCGTCTAGAAACGTAGTGGCTGTAAGTGAAATACAGAAATAGAACACTACCATTTCAACACAGAAAGCTCGCCATCTCCTTGGGGGTGTTGGACTGTGGGAAACGAGAGTTTGGCAGTGAATTTGTATTTGTTAAATGAGAGGGTGATGGTATAAGGTTGATTTTGTTTTCCAACAATGGCAGTAAAGATTTTGAGACCAAAAATGAGGATTGTGATGAGAAGGATATAGGCGGCAATTGATACAAAAATGATAAGTCCCAAATAGTTCATCAGCAATTTTTCTTTGGCAAAGACCATTTTTCTTCGGCAAAAAAGAAACTATGAGGTATAGGTTTCCTTACTGTCCCCTATCTTCCAAAGGAACTCTGGGAAACCCTACAGCAAGTAGGATGAAAGAAATATTTTTTCGAACAGAGGTAATATCTCCAATGAAGTTTGGTCCAGTAATGAACCGAAACGGGTAAAGACTTTACTACTACTAATTGACAAATTTTAAGAAGGGTTTTTCTTCTACCTCCCATGTTACTGCAGGGACTACAATGAGAATTGCTCAGCCAAAGGGATTTGGGGGTCCCTAAGTCACACTTCGCAAATCAGGCATGACCCTGACACGGACTAACAACTCCAAAGGGAGTGTCTGAGAATGAATGATACAGGTGCTACTCCGAGACACAAGTCTGCTCTTCCAAGGAGCTCCCCTAAAAGCGGTGGGGGTGAAACGAAAATGAAAACTGGTGAATGCCCAGTGACAATCCTTAACCCTGGATACTGGGTATGGTTTCCTAAGCGGAAAAGCTGCCCCTTCAAGTGGTAGCATACTGGTATGTGCGACGACAAAACTATCCCTGCCCTGGGAACCAGGTGTGTATCAATAGCTTTAACCAAGTGTTACGAGACAACAATGTTATCATGTGCACACGGGGTTCCACTACTGTTGCAGCTCTACACAAAGAGCTGGCAAGGTATGAATGAGTATAGCTCAAGACCTTAATCTCTCAACTGTTGCCAGCGAATAGACAAGTGGTTAAAGCTAGGGAATCCTAGCCCAAACCACCAGCCCTTTTATATTACAAGGGAACGCGCACAGACCAAGCAGTGCATGAGACTAATTACTATACATGTACATACGAGAAGAAGTCAGGGTCGACAGAGATTAAATAGAAGTCAACGGCGATCAAAAAGAAGAGAAGTAAACGGAGATTAAATACATGAGGTGTGACATCATAGAGTCTGGGCCAGTCTGGACCATGATGTCATATGCTTAGTCAGCCTATGGTCACATGTATTATCCCACGATCACGTGCATTGAGTCACGTGACCTTTGAAAGAGAAATATGATGAAGTCCGAATGCAAAGTCTGTTATAAGAGATACAATTATAACAGAGAGGTTAATGGTACAGTCAAGTTTGGAGCAAGTTTCCTAATGGTATAGGGTTCAATGGAGTAGGAGCTGTAAGTGAGGTTGAGGGGAGGCATGGATGGTGAACAGTATATGTAAATTCTAGAGGAAGAATTGCTATAACACATGGTGAAATCTGGAATTTCTCAACATGATATCATTTTTCAGCAGAATAATGATCCCAAACATACCTGCAAAAGAGCCCAGAATTGGTTTGAGGAGTAAGGAATCAAGCTTCTGGATTGGCCTGCACAATCTCCAGACCTCAACCCCATTGAACACACTTGGAATCACCTCAAACAATGTCTCTCAGTGTTATGGTAGTGGTATACTTTTTCTCTCCACTACCACTTGGACTATTACATTCACCTAGCCTTTTGCTAGTTCCCTTTGAATGGTACGAACCGTTCTAGCTTAGTCATCACTTCTCACGCACGGACACCATTTCTCTCATACTCAGGAAGCTTCCAGAGTATTCCTTCCACATTTGTCTTTTAGCTCTCGTGACCCGATTATGGACATGGTCTGTGTGCAGACCTCAATAGTATATAAACCCAGTCTTTACAACATTGTAACTTATCTAGTTCTACGCAGTCTTCTGCTAGCAATTAGTTTTCACTCCAGACTCTTAGTGTGCGCACTAAGACATAGTCTGAGACCCAGCTCAGAATCGTCTCAAGAGTCCTGCGGCTACTCCAGAGTGCCGCCTCAGAGTTCTAGTTGTTAGTGCCCAGCATAACACTCAGCTTATAATAGTGCTCCTACAGGAGTTTATCAATTATGGGAAAGGGTGGTGGTAGAGTGGGGGAAGATTTCTGTGGAACAGTGTCACAAATGGATAGAAAGCATGCCTAGAAGAGTTGAAGCAGTTATCAAGGCCAAGAGAGCTCATACCAAATACTAGATAGTTGGATTTTTGTAAAGTCAAAAAACTGTCTGCATGACCTGTCATTTTAGAATAGCTGACATTCCATCATACCTTAGCCATATTACCTGATTCCTGGGCCAATAGAAGGCCAAGGGTAGGTACCATATTTCATACACCCACCACCTAGGGTTAGGATCAGGGGTTATTGCATTGAGTGATATTTAATGTAAAATATGCAAACATGCAGACAGTTTTTTGAGCCACTGTACATTCAACATTCAATTGATGAGGATGACTTAGTGATCACAGTGCTATAAGGTCCATAGGGAAGGTGTGACAATAGTGTGACAAAAACTGCTGTAATGCATGGCCCCTGATGTAAAAAATGTAACATAATTTTATTTAATGTTTTTTCTTCTCAAGTCCAATGGTTCAGCCACTGTGGCTGATGATGTTTACAAATGTTTTCCACTGGAGTGTCTTAAGGTTGGGCAGTGTCTGAATTGGTGTATAGCCACTCGGACTTTTCCTCACTCCCTAGGATGTCACCTCACCAACTCGAAGCAGTGGCGTGAAACAGCCTGTACCAGACCGCTCTCGAGACGCCGTGTTCTGCTTAGTTCACTGGACAGACAGGTATACTAGACCTAATCCAGGTAAGAATATTCCCAGTCCGACTTTCTATGTTTCAGAGTTGCCTCGGAGCTCCATTAGTCTCGAACCAGACGCTCTAAGAAGTACCCGCGAGGTGTGTGCGAACACTTCATAGGACCCGAGTCTCGAGCTTCTGAAAAGGCAACAAAATAGATGGTCCGATACTAGATCTTCACCCGCCTTGAATTGAACAAATGGTCGGAAACGGTCGACACATTCCTGCAATCAACTCCTGCAGCTGTCACACGGATAGCAGGGATACTCTCAGAGCATACTGCTTGCTGTACACAACATCAGTGAATCGGTTGGTGGTCAGAACCAACGGCTAGCAGTCTGTAAACAGTCCGTAACACTCGGCTACACTTGGGAACGCATCGGGAACCAGTAACTGTTTTACTGATGTGATGGCGGCAGCTACATTCCTCCGCCAAGTCGGAGTTCGGCGCTATCGAGAGGGTTTTGTCATTGGAATAGTGTTATTTGTCCACTAAACCGAGGTAAACTCACAACTGAGGCGAAAGCACCGGTCTAACGTCCTGGAGTAATAGGTTTATGCCCAGTTGTATCAGCTCACTTTCGAAACCTCCGGCGCTCATCAGTGAAACGGTTATTGGTCGGAACCAACGGCTAGCAGTCTGTAGCAATCTGTAGCACTCGGCTACACTCACTCGGTTAGCATCGGAAACCAGCAACTCTTTTACTGATGCAGCCTGTCCCAGAACACATATGTTAGTACTAACCATATAGAATATGGTTCGAAGGTAATATGCGAGTATGCATATCAGGTTTTGCCTTTGTTCATCCATACCATGGCGTTATGAATAGCGTAATCATCGAAGGCCGCAGAACACAAGAGTTAGATGAAATTCTGATTTGAAGAAGGTTAGTCGCATATTCGGTGGTAAGCGATGAGCGACCCCTTCGCCACGCTCGTTCATATCCGAGGAGTATGATTTCAGTCATCTTGTATGGGCCAAAGGCGCGTATAAAAACGTAGGCTATGCGCCAGCACGCAGCAAACACGACGCTTAGCCATGCGACATATCCGGCAAACTGGTATCCGGCGACTTCCGGGTACGTATAAGCGACCTCTGTCGCAGCATTGCCGGGGCATCTCGCGGCCGGGCCTTCGATGCTCCCCCCCTTTGCAGTAGCCGCGTCTCCGAAATAACTTATTCCATCCTTCGGAACACTACGCTGTCAGCGTTGCCATTTCTTTAACTACGCTTCGGCACGGCAAACTGAGCAAGCCTTCCCTTTCCCTTCCTTTACTGCTTTCATAATGTAACCTCTCAAAACTTCAGTACCGCCTGCTTATATTCAAAGCATGTGAACACCTGAAACGAGATATGACGCTACTTGCTGAAAAATAGCTGCTTTGACTAAGCACTTCAAACACATTTTAGTAACGTAAAGCAGAAAAATTGCATGCCAAACACCTTTAACGGAAAGAGCAACTTCAATCACTGACTCGAGCCTCGTTGCGCATTCTCTGCACCGCCATTACATGCAGCATGCATCCATAATATCTTTCCCCCCACACGTTCTCGTCCCAAAGCCCTCTCAGTCCATCGCACCGAGAGAGAACGACGAGCTCAAAGACGGTCGATGATGATGTAGAGACAGGTAAGATAATGCGTCCAGCGAAATGCGGAGACACCATGACGTGATCGACCGGGACGATATGAAAGATGGTGGACGCTGTCGCTTGACTGGGGTCCGCAAGCATACCGTCGTCCAGTTTCAACACTCGAAAATGCGCACATTGGGTACGAAAGATGAGCGTCCCCCTCGGGGGTAAGAAATCCAGCACCAGATCGCTTGGATGGCTCTGGGATGGCACGTACTTTTCTGGTTCTGGTGGGTGTTTATCCGTGTCCTCGTCAACACTCCAACTCGGTGGGATTTGTTTCACATCCAATAGGACGATCTCCCCATCTTCATCGACCAGATTCCATACGGCGACGAGGGACTCGGCAGGGAGAGGATGGACGTCTTGGTCGCTTCCGTCCAGCATGTGCGACTCGACTTGGTATTGGACCGCGCCTTTCCACCCTGACCATGCCCAGGACGGCCAGCGTGAGTACTTGGCATTGGTCACGATCCGTCGAGTATGCACCGCATTTAGTCTAGGTTGCCACAACAAAGACAGGTCCAGGGTTCTGATCCACATCCCAAATCGAAAGGCGTCTCTGGGGTTACTTCCAGCGGGTTCAAGCGCCCTGGTCAGCGCGTTCGTCAACGCTGTTATTGCATCAATTATATCTGACTCGACGGTCAGGTGACGCTGGGTGTATTCTTCCACGGCGTTTTCGTAGCCTCTCTCATTCATCGTAAGAGTTTCATCTGGGGTGTGAGGGAAGATATTTGTGCCCGAGTAGCGCATCGGATGAGAGGACCCCTGTAACGTTTTACTTTCCGCAACCAAATCTTCACACCAGACGTCCCGTGTACACTCGAAATATATCTGATGTTTGGTGAGGTACAGTCGACGGCGTGAAAGTAAGTCCTCCTGAAAAGTCCAGCCCCGCGTATTCCAAGTAGAGCCGACGACCGCTTCCCTAAGTGGTGGGAGTGGTATCGAAAGATGAAGTCCTTGAACACATTCGACATGTTGATCGAGCATCCGCGATCCTGCTCTCACGCCGGGAATTCCATCCCGGACGCTCGTTCCACCTGCAGCGACGATCGTGAGTGCAGCCCGACCGTAGACCCGGTCCATGATGGATATCTGCGCAGCCTTATCCTCCTGGCTGTCTTGAATGATACACAACGCGTCGACCCACAAGTACCGTTCACCGATCTGACGAGTGAGATGGATGGCGTCAACAATGGTCGCTGGCTGGGCAGACTCTTCGACCCCAAAGCGACGAGTCCGTGCCTTCACATTCGCCGCTGACGTCCAATAGTCTTCACCGGGTCCTCCCCAAACGTAGCTAAGAGCTACGTATCGGCAGCCCCGACCTGCATGAACCAGAGCCATCTGGACCACGTCCAACATCCTCACGAATTCGGGTAAATCCTCGTCCCCGGACTTCCACCACACAGTGCTGCATGCTTCTCCATGTGCGTGTTCGCAGAGGTTGATCCACCTTTTGACCAGATGGATGTCCATCGTGTCCTTGATTCTGCGTCCATGGAGGTCCTTTGACCGAGCGACTTTGCGAGAGTCCTCCTCTAATAACTGTATATCCAAATAAAGAAGCGCTTTGGCGGCCATCAGAGCGATGCCTACGCTTAGCGGACGGGAAGCGTGGATATACAAGCGGTGGGCTTCTTTCCTCTCGTCGAGATTAGGGTCCAGTGTACCACATCCACGTGCAGATACAAAACAGCTGGTTCCTTGGATGTCTGCGCCAGGAAAGTCGTCGAGACGCCAACGACGCCGAATGAGGTCAGAGACGAGCCTACAAAATGCACAGCGACCACTCTTCTTAGATATGTCCGGAAGAGTGCCGAGGGAAATCTTTTTTGCATCGGGAAGCCCATCGCGCAATATTTTCTTGAAATCTAATGCGGCACATGTGGTACAGAGTGTCATACTTGAGTTGGACACGGGTGTGCGCTTTGTTCCTATAGACGGAGTGGACTGGAAGTGTTCTCGAAGTCGTTCAATTATTCCTGACATCGTACTTTGCAGTGTTTGCAAGGGTAAAGACGCTCAAGTGGTGTTGTTTCTCAGAGACAATGCTCAGGAGAGAGAAAGAGCAATAGTGGTTCCCCGCACTGGTATGACTTGCAATGAGAATTGTGTGCTCGCGCCGCGATTCTGCCTCTCAATCCACTAAGCACACGATGATCTACCAAAATAAACCCTGGAACAAGAAGCAAGCACACCTTTGTTGCCGCGTACGATGATGGTGATGAGGAGGATTGCAAATAGCTGGCAGGGAACGTTTGGCAACCGTCGCCAGGGGGATTATGACTTGTTCAATAGTTACAAGGCCGATTCGAGTGGAAGTACCGTGCCAGCTGGTATGTATGGAGTCGGTCGAGGAGGATGTCTCAAGGCAGGGTGGCCCAGGACCAAGGTGGGACTTTCACACGACACGTTCAGTGATCGGACGACCCTCAGACTCATCAGGGTCCCAGACAGAGACGTATGTAAATCATTATCGATAGATCTATTAGTATTAGGTTCGAAAATTTCGAGTGCGGCGGTGTCACTCACTCTTACACCCGAATGGCATAACTGGTCTTACTGCGAGAACGACAAGAGTACCTCTAGTTCTCGACTTCATTGACAGGGGCATTCCCATTTTGTGTAGTAATGCTGCGGAGTGAACCAAATTACAGTCGCCAATGCGGTAAACTTGCAAGGGTTTCTTCCCATTTCAATCTTCCACGCTCAACTTCGAGATTCATGTCATCAGCACCGTACGGCTTCCTGCCCCCTCATGACGACCACGATTCCTCCAACCGTCGCCAGTCCAATTCATTCCTGACACGGATCCCACTGTCGTTGCGTCGGTGGTGGCAAAGACGATCCGTGTCCTCGCACACGCACCCCAACGTCAAGATACGACCTCGGACGTTGTTCACCATCTTGAAATTCGCGATCCCCATTGCTCTACTCTCGCTCTGGTGGGTCTGGCGCGCGTTCGAGCCCCATCTCCACGTCGACCTTGTCTTTTATGACCGCAAGTGGATTTCCAACGAGATTCAGCCCGTCACGCCGCTCTCGGGTTGCTTCGACCCAAGTCGGACCAGCCCATTGTATAATGTCACCGAGGAGCTGTATGGTAAGAAGCGGTTCGAGGTTCAAGCAGGTATACCCATGCGAATGGGCATGGACTGCTATGCCATTGCCGGCACCGTCACTCCGCTAGAGCATGACGACGCTCATCAAGACGCCTGGATACCACCCGAAAATCGTAACCAGTACCACACCTACTGGCGCACGGACCTCGTCCTGCTCGGTGAACGCCAAGAGTACATGCTCAAATCCTTTTTCGCCACGCAGAACCTTGCCCGCTCACGTCTCGTCCTCTGGTCCAACGGTGACCTGAGCGAGAGCCCGATCGTGCAAAAATACCTCCAGCGCTTCCCTGAATCGTTCTCCCTCAGCATCGTCGATATTCCCTCCCTTGCCAAGGGCACCGCTATGGGAGGAAGCAAACTTCTTCAGCTGAACGACAAGAAAGCATGGGTCGACGGTGATCTCGTTCGTCTGCTCGTTATTTGGCACTACGGCGGCATGTGGATCGATATGGACATGCTCGTCACACGCGACCTCGAGCCCCTTCTCGAGCACGAATTCGTGACGCAATGGGACTGCTGGGGTAACGTCGTTCCTCTCGCCCTGTACATGGACTGACATCCCGGTGCCTCCACTTTGCCCCCACTTTCTTTTTTTCTGTGCACAGGCAAAGCTTATCAAGCGCTCAACGGCGCTCTCATGCACTTCAAACAAAACTCGCCCTATCTCTGCGAAGCATTCCACCTCATGGCCACCTCCACCCCGCCCCGCTCACCCTCGACAGACTGGGGCGCCATCCTCTACCTCCGTCTCTGGCGCCGCCTCCTCGCCGCGTCCATACCCCCCTTCAAGATCCTCCCATTTTGCTTTAGCGACCCTCTCGCGTGTCGACTAGATAATAGCGTTCCGGACCCGTTTACGCCGGACCGTGCAGACGGGCAGTGGGCGCAGGGATATGGTCTCGAATCGGGTGGTGGTCTCGATCGGGCGCTCCGAATGATCTTTGCCGTCCACTTGCATAACCGGTGGGATAAGCCGTTTCCAAAGGGGGGTTGGGTGGAACGGTTACTCCTCCGCCGGTACGAAGAGGCATTGGAGCAGAGACCACCGGTGATGTGACGAGGGAGACGGTGTAGGCGTGAGTGAGTGATGCAGCCCAGAGTCCCTCGAGCGAGGCAGGGAAAGAAATAATACCTTGATGATACATATAGTGGTATGAACTGCCGTTTTGCTTTGCTGCTTAAATCTTTCGACGTGATGTATGGTTTTTCATGTTAGACAAGCATCCGTGCAGATGCACAAGTAGGATTCGAGAGACCACGAGAGGGGGACAGAGGAAGAAACAAATGTTCTTGGGGTCCATCGATTCCGTCTGGTGTATATAGACATCTCAAACTCGTTTTACCTTCCCCTTGGTTACCAGAACTTCTCCTTCTCCTAGTCTAACCGTATATAGTCGTTGACCATCGCCGATATAAATTATACACTGGCAAAAAAAAGAAACGAAAACGATGTAAGAGACTCACGAGCCACGTCCTCACAATGTACAGGACGGGGGACGACAATGACGTTGTGACGACCGACCAGAATGATATAAAAATACACTATTACAAAACGACGACACCCACCACACCATGTGAATGAATGCCCTCTCCTCCCTTTTAACCGAGTGTGGTGCCATGTAAACGATTGGGGTCGAGAAAGAGACGAGACAAGCGCGGCATCACGACACAAACAAACCTCCCTCCACCAACATCATCGGATCAAAAAGCTATGTGCCACAGCGAACGCGCACACCACCGCACATGCCAGGAATCCAAGCGGGTACCCCAACGGATCGTTCTGGGTGCTCGCCGACCAAAGCTGACAACGAGTCGAGTGGACGTCATTGTCAGCGCCTCAGCACAAAAAACAAAACGAAAAAAGCGACACTCACCCAGCCCCCGAGAATCGGCCCGCAACAACGCGCAAGGCTGACGATACTTTGTGCAGCGCCGTTGGCAAAGCCAATCGCTGCTGGTGGGGTCACTGTTGAAGGTCAAAGTCAGTCTCGACACATCGAGGGCGAGCATACAAGAAAAAAAGGAACGTACTGTAGTTTAGGAGGATGGCCACAGCTGTGTAGGCAAACGTGTTACCACAATACCGAACGGCGCTGTGCATTTCGGTCAGTCGGCGATGAGGCAAGGATCGGTCAAGATGAATGCGCTTACGTGCTCACAGAGAGCGCTGAAGAGGAAGAGGGGTCATAAGACTTGGAGTACAATAACATTGGTGGGGACTCACCAGCCATGAGGAAAAATTTGCTGTTGCCAGTCGCACTTGCAAAGACTCGATATAGGATGACGGTCAGGTAAGCAGGGATAAACAAGAACGACCCGAGACGGAACATTGCCATATGCGAAAAACGTCCACGGGGAGGGCTAACGACAACGTCAGAAACGTTACGGCTCGCGAGCAATATGTGTGCACGTGCCCGATATTTCTGAAGAAAGAAGTTAGCACCAGTGTATAGGAGAGGCAAACGAGTTACTCACGGATAGAGATGGAATTGGTACACGATCTGGAACAGACACATCAAAGCAACTGCAGAATACAGTATCAGCAATACTCGGGGTTAAGATGCCAACAACACGCACTCAATTGTGAGAAATCTCCTGGGGTTAGGTTCAACCCTCCAGATCCATAGTCGCTGTCATTATCCTCATCAGCTCCATCAACCCGGACAATATCACTCGACTCACGTGACGAGATACGATAGGAATACTTGATCGTGCGTCGTGCTGTGTAACGCTAGCAACCCGTACTGGATAATGACCAAGATAGGGAGCTGGGATGCCAGGGAGGGGGGTTTCTCTGCCATCTCTCCAGCAGCACCATCAGTCCCATTGATGGCGTCCACCGACCTGCCACGCTCAGGAATAGGGGTTAATGCATCCGAGGCCCCTGCTTCGCGCAATTGCGCATCGAGTACAGCAGCCGGCGTCCGGACACCCGCGTGTGCAAAGATACTTGGGCCAGTCGCAGATGATCTGCGGGAAAGACGGCCGCCGCTGACCATGGATGAACCCAACGCAGACGTCCGTGAGATTGAGCGTCCGAGAACGCTTTGAGCCGACGGGTACATAGCCATTGGCGAACGCGGCCCAAGTTGCGATGAGATCGTCACACCGTCAATGCTCCGCGAATCCGTCCTCCCGCGAACCACCCCAAAAATGTCCTGTCCATCAACATCCTCTTCACCATCCAACCTTGCCTGCTCCTCGTCCGTGGGCATGCCGGCGTCCAAATCGTACTGCTCCTCGTTGTCGACGTTCATTGCAGCAGCAACCCACAGGTCTGCAATGTTCGTCACCGCGTGTTCATTTGCTATGAGTAGTCGCTGCGTGAAGTTGAGCTCTGATCCGTCATAAGACGACGACGGGTGGCCATCAAAATAGGTGCTCCGCCCGCTTCTCAGTGTGCTCGCCATGCTCCTGCGTGGGGTAATTGTGCTCGCTAGTCGACGTCTCTGATTGCTACTGTAACCATATGCGGAGCCATTCGTCCGACTCAATCGCTGTCTGTTCATGAGCGGAGATGAAATCAAAGGGACTGATGGTGTGGTAGTGGACTCGGTGGGATAAATGACTGGTGAGCTTGGTCCAGTATAGATAGAGAATGAACGCGAGATTCTCCGCTTAAGAGTACCAAGGAATCCTGTAGGTTGTTCATCTTCAAAGGGCTCGTTTTCAATCTCGTCTTCTTCAGGGATTGGGGGCTGTTGGTTTTCGGGTTTCTCTGGGGGAAGGCGGATGGCTCCTTCTCTTGGTCCTCCATCTCGACCAAGGAAAAGTGACAAGATCGAGCCTATGTAGGAGTGAGCGGGACATGTAACATGATCAGGCACAAGAACCGCACCGATCAAGGGAACGCTGCCAGCGATAACGCATGGCAAGAAGTACGGGTAATTTACGAAAAATGGGACAGACACAAACACCTGCGGCCACTTTTCCGCAGGTCGCTCAACTGAAATGTACGTTTGAACCATTGCAACGAGGATCAAGCACGGGATGACGTACATGCCCCTCCAACAATGGCGCCTGCGACACCTCCAAAACCCCAACAAAAGCTGCGGTGAAATATGCTGGTTAGTAACCGCCTGAGATGCGCATCAGAAATTGATTACCCCATGATGGCGTATGCCCTGCCTTCGTTGGTGGCGTTGGTTATGGTGGTAACGCATCCGCGGGCCACGCCGACTGAGCCTGCAAAGACACCTTGAAGTAACCGAACGGCAAGAGCCTGGCGGAACGATGTGCAAGTGCCGAAAATCGAAACAGTGACGGCACTCCCAAACAAGGAGAAAAATAATACGGTCCGGTGACCATGCTTATCAGCCACAGTAGCCTAGACAACGTCTAAGTAAAGCCAGCGGAGCACGTCAAAAGCGGTCTGTACACACCCATAATAGAGAAGTGAGGAACTGGGTAAGAAAGAATGCAGCCACTGGACGAACGAGGTGAGCGCATGACCAATGATGAAGGTTCGTGTGGGCAGACCTAGAATGCCGGTATAAAAGGCAATATCTGATTCCGCTTGAAACTCGTTGAACCCTGCAACGATCAACCTCAGAGAACCCACAGGATATCATGCCAATGAAGTCATGCCTTTGACCATGAAGAGTAGAAACGGCATCGATACGTTTGCAGCCAAAAACTCGCCGAGCATAGTCTACAAGACGATGAGGACCATGGTAGATGCGGGCGAGTGACACACTCACAATGGACAACACGATCATAGACAGCACCGGCAGTGGCGTTGAGTCTGGTTCCCTGGCGGGCAACGCGCTCGGGATGGGCGGTCGCTCCGAGGTTGTGGACTTGACCAGCTCCTCGTCTTGATTCATTAACCTGGACAGGATATTCGGCCGTATCCAAGAGGTGCGCGGGGACAGCCTGCGCTCACGAGCGTCTGATATCTCGCCGTCGCGCAGTAGTCCCGACGCGTCGGGAACACCAAACGAACGTCTCGACGGCGACGACATGTTGATCCGGCCTGCCTGAGACACCTGTGCGGATGTGCGTGAGCCCAGTTTTCGAGCCATCGTAGTACGAGCAGGTTAATATTAGATGTCTGGGATGCCTGGTGGCGCTACGGTCAATTCGCGCTTATGTAATTGGACAAATGAGGATGGCGTCGTGGTCGAGCCGACGGGCCATTCGCAGAAATCCCTATCGGCCCATGAGAGAGCTACAAAAAGAGGGAGAGCCAATACGCAAAAATCACGCCTTACCGGTGGATTCTCCTCTTAACATTTTAGTTCTGGACTCCTCATCGGTAAACTGATAAGATGATGGGTACCGTCACGCGCCGCATTAGTCAATTTTCCTATTGGACGAGAAAGAGCAGCTACGTGCTGTTTGCCGTTTCATCAAGGAAACCATATGCTTTTCTTATCCGTACAGACATGAGTAAAATACGAAGGAGGTTTTAAAGTGGGGTAACCGCCTTCCTATCTGTCTTGGACTGCGTGGACAAAGGACCAAACGGTAATTAATGGCATAACGGCAACAGATGGATCGAACGAATTGACTGACCGTTTCGTGCGCAGGCACTTCCAGTTGCCTTGTACGGCGGCACTGCTGAATTCAAGTCGTTTATCAATGCTCTTTTCCACACCTGGGCCCTGCATATTGGGTAGACCCTGCCATTGCGAATCTGACCCCATTGCAGACAGTTTATCATGACCACGCAGTCCCATCACTCTCCAGATCCAATATTCAATTACAATGGGGACCCATGAACTTGCACAACATCGTACACGGAAAAACAGTCCATGGTAAACAGCGTGACGACGACGACGACGGCCGCATTCCTTGCCCGTTCACCTGCATTCCGTGAGTAAACCAGTCGAGACCAATCGAACTTATATCCCAAGCATTACATCTCCTCGCGCACAAGGCCCAGTAAGTAAAGCCTGGCCTACCTTCACACTACCAGTTTGTGTCGTGGGTTCTGGTGCTGGTGGTTTCGGTACCGCTCCTGGTGCTTTGAGGATAGCTCGGGGAGTGACCAACAAATCGTCAACAAAAGAAGACACGCACCGACGTTTCGAACCCCACGGTACGATTTGTGCCTCCGAGCAGCATCAAGCATATCTCGTAACTCTTCATGTGCGTCAATCAACCCTTTTTGCGTCTCTCGAACCAAGGTACCCTGTGTCCAAGTCACCGTTGGAGTTTGAAATGAAGGAGGGCCCAATATTCACCCATGCGGGTCAGTGCAGAGATGCCACCCAAATCATCAATGAGTTCCTCGACTGCATTGTCGAGCTCTTGATGAGTGGCGGCGTCGAAGCGATCTGGGAGACTCTCGAGGGGCATGTTGTGGGCGAGTTGTTCCACAACCAAGCCAGGCCCACATGACGACGCGCCACCTTTATATCGCCACCCCAATGCTTCCTACCACCTATTCCTGACACTTCCTATGTACTCTGCACCGATGGCTCCATGGACTCCGGCCGGACAATTCAAATCCTGTACTCCGTAAGACCCTTCTGCAAGCTCATGACCCCCTGTTAACAGGACATCCTACTGCCAGCATGGGTTATTTGGGGCAGGTTGTGCATCCCGGACACCAGAGCCTGCCCTCCAATTTACGTTAGTGAAGCCAGACCCCACCCCCAATCCACTAGTAAGTGGGGTTGGGTTCCTTGAGCGCAGACAACTAGGCGTAATTCGGGCTGGTACCAAGTAATAGTATTTATAATTAGGGTTGTGCCTGCTAGGGGTAAAACCTCTTCTGCACCGGTCCCAACGACCGCCCAAGGGCCTCCCACTATCTCCAGCAGCTCATATCACATTGGCACCGGGTCAGTTTGCTCATCATCACCAGTGGCGTCATTAGATAATTCTGTACACGGGATTGATATTGAACTCGCAAAGGTTTCACGATGATGAAGTATATATGGTCTTGAAACGCTTATCAGCATGCAACCAAACAATGTCAGTCAGGAGTGTCGAGACTTGATATTGGACATGACAGGAATGGGGGTCTGTCGAGCCAAAGTCCGACGTAAGTCATCCTCATTTCATGTTCAGGGCACGGACTCAATATCACCTAGACATGGTTCGGAGCGATAAAGCTTGCCTACGAATTACGAGCGGACGCACCTCAGTACAGGTCCAAAAGGTAGTATGACTGTCCTTACCTTTCTAGGCCGGGACGATCAACTCCGCCAGCTTGGCCACCACTAGTCGCGACGCCGCCTCACCAAATGTTACCTGAGACCATAGCCAGAGGTTTGGACAGTCGTTCTTCGACAGGCTCCGTAATTCCAAGCAAGATCTCCGGGTCTTTCGAGCAGCGAATTATTGGTTTGGAAGTCTAGGGGACTCTCGCGGCATGCCTTCAACCAGACTCTTTGCCATTAGTCCAATGCGTGAGTATATTATTACAAGTTCTTTGACCAATCTCCCACAGGCAAAATCGATGACCCTGACATCTTGCATCTGAGCATCTAGTAGCTGTGAATATTCCAGTTCTTGGTTGACACGACCCCTTCACATAACAATCGTTGTTTGCTTGTCGCCGATCAAGAAACTCGAAACGGTCATGTTGCACACATCCATACTCTTGATCTGGTCCTTTGTTGCACTCGCTGCCGCTCAAGGCAGCTCTCAGTGCACTTCGGGCGAAATCGTCTGCTGCAACGTGGTACAGAGCGTGAGTCACTTGCACACGCTCCCTGTGGGCACTGACCCCACCCTCGGACATACGTTCTTGCAGGCGTACGCTGTGTCGAATATCCCTTCCACGACGGGCATGTCCAATGCAGCTGCAGCTAGCCTTGGGCTGGTTGGTTCTGCATGCACGACGCTGACCGTGATTGGGCTCGGAAAGAGTTGCGCGACGAAACAGGTACCGATGTGCTGCGCGGATAACAACTACGTACGTCTCGTTCCCTTCTTGTCGTCGAACGATCTGGGTCAAGTCAACGGAATTGTTCGCAGAACGGGACTGTGAGCCTTGGGTGTACGTACGTTAATCCTACGTTAGCCTAGGGCAGAAACGGTCGTCATGTTGGCGTAAACGCTACATATGAGCATCCCGAATATTTCCACCAACCATGCTCGTCAACGTTGCTGTATTCTTGATGAATAAGCTGGTGCAAGGTGGTTCGGATATCAGATTGACTGACCTTGATCGAATGCTTCTACAGACAAGTACTTGATTGAGTTTCATATATGGGACTTGGGCTTTGTGGTGGTAAACGCTATGGAACGTACATGGGTTCTTCAGCCGGACGGATAGCCGTTGGATATTGGATTGCTCGCAGCTCGGGTCGAGCCGCGGGTTCCGAGCTCACAGGGTGAGAGGGAGACGGCTTCTCCTGCGAGGTTACTCCCGCATTTCCAGGCCACATACCCTGCCATCAAATTCTTCGAGTCGGGCCCGACCTGTCCGTATCAAAGACAGTGCATGTGGACGGTACGTCATAACAGTGCATGTGGACGGTACGTCATAGTTCCCGTCCCTGACTGTGGCGAAGACACTGCATCTCAAAGGCGTGTCGTACTTGCCAGAGTCTTACGCCGCCGACACACGTGTCCTGACAGAAACTGGCTCTGCAGAGGTACTCAATTTCGTTCCCGGTGCTTTGTGGCACGAGCTCATCCGGACTCGTCTTGCGAATAAGCTAACCGGTCTACGGGACAGCGCTGGCGAGCGTTGTTGGCGAGAAAATTTGCCTCCGACTTGGGATCTGGCGCCAACACCTGCAAGGCCCCACAGCCCCCAGCAGGACCCCGGTTTATATCTATACTATGTCGGAGAGAAGTGCATCCAGGGGTCTGGGCCATTATGAGTATCCCATTATGTCATACCTGCAATGATTTCACCAATTACGGCCGTAAAGACTTGACATCGCCCAGTGCCTTGCAACTGATCCGTTGCGATACATGGCAGTACCAGTCCTGGTCATTTTCAGGAAACAGACTGCACCGTTGGCTGGTTGAAATCACGCGCCCACACATCAACGGCAATCCTCTTGTACTGGTGCCCGACCGACCTGTCATTCGGTCGCGGTTCTGCTGACGAAACGTGGCATGAGAAACTGCGTTTGCATCTCGATCATCATTACTATGTTTTTGGTCCCGTGGAATCGAGGTTTGTTCGCGATTCGATCGACCGATACGCTGTCATCAAGCCACTTCTGGCTAGGCTAGGCCTGTTAAAAACGGTCAGTCCTGGTTGTACTGAGATGCTCATTTCCTACCGTCCACTTTGAAAGCTGACCAGTTCTCACTCGCAGTTATAACTGCGGGGTCGACATTCGATACGGTATCTCATCCCTTGTTTCTCTGGTCCATATATTCACTGTCGCTCATTTAGCATTTAGTCTGTCCTTACAAGATGCCCATCGTGTCTTCCACCTCCAAATCGGCACCTACGACCTTTCTACTTCCTGATCTCGTCTCACACTGCAAGTTCGACCTCCATGTGGACAGGAACCACAAACTCGTCTCCGTCGAGTCGAAGCGATGGATATTCAACGGTGACCCCGACCTCGATGAAACTACGCGTCGTGCCTTTCACGGCCTCAAGGCTGGGAAACTCGCCGCGATGTGTTATCCCAATGGCGGTTATCCACAGCTCCGCGCCTGTAGCGATTTCCTCAGCTTTCTCTTCCATCTCGACGATCTCTCCGACGACATGGATGATCGTAGTATAGACAAGGTCGCCAACGTGGTCATGAATTCCCTTCATCACCCATATACGTACCGTTCTCCCGCGCGTCTGAATCGCATGACGAAAGAGTCTGTTTCCTTTCTTTCACGTTGTTGTTCCCGTCCCGAGTTCGAACCAGCTTGCTCATCTTTTGCACCCCAATTCGCAGTTTATACAAGCGGGTCATCCAAACGGCTGCGTCCGGTACTTGTCGACGGTTCCAGGAGACGATGGAATTCTTCTTCCAGGCAATCCATCAACAGGCCATCGACCGTGCCAACGGCGCCATCCCTGATCTCGAGTCGTACATTGCCCTCCGCCGCGACACGAGCGGGTGCAAACCCAGCTGGGTTTTCATCGAATACGCTCACAACCTCCATATCCCCGATGATGTCATCGACCATCCTATCATTCAAAGCCTCGGCGAAGCCACGAACGACCTCGTCACGTGGTCTAATGTATGTTTCTCCTCGCATCCGATGCCACTCGTACTGATCCCGTTTTTTATATCCGAATCCGACAGGACATCTTTTCGTACGACGTCGAACAATCCAAAGGACACACGCACAACATGATCAACGTCATCATGCACGAACAAGGTCTGGACCTCCAAGATGCCGTTGACGTCGTCGGTGACTATTGCAAGCGCGCCATTGACCGTTTCGTACACGACCGTGCCCGCTTACCTTCGTGGGGCCCGACCATAGACGCCGACGTGCGTGTGTACGTGGACGGACTGGCGGATTGGATCGTGGGGAGTTTACATTGGTCGTTTGAGACGGAGAGGTATTTTGGGAGGGCTGGGAGGCGGGTCAAGGCGACGCGGAAGGTGACGTTGCGCCCCAAGATATCGATATCGACATCGATCGTGCGGGTGTCGGGCAGGGAAGCATAGACTGCATTGCAGGGTGGCCGAATGGTGTCCACGTGACTCCTACGTCGTCACTCTTTCCGTTTCGGTGGTGAGTTCTGGTTCGTATAGAGATCGTCGATGTGCTGACCACGCTGGCAGGGATACATGTTTTCTCTGCTCGACGTTCGTTTGCATGGACTAAACTTGATCATTCATTAATCTTATCCACGGACACCACACGCTCGCTCGTTCATTTCCTCACACACAGTCAAGTATACTTGTAGATCAAGACCACTGTCTAACACGGACCTATATTTTATATTTTATATCACCTGTATGCACTATGAAATCTAGACTTATTAAATATTTGGGTATTAATGATGAGTTTTTTTATATCTTGGGGGGAAAAGAAAATGCCAGATGAAGTCTAGAGAAGGAAGGAAAGAGAGTCCGAATGATAGTTGTACAATCTGCGGTGCAAAACAGTTCACGGAAAATCGCCAGGTAGTAATGAAGACGAACGACAACAACAAAAACAAAAAGAAACAGAGACGACGGTTTGAACCGATCAATGCATTCATATTATTGAAAACAAGTCGGGTCCGTCTCAGGGGCGTTTGAACGGGGACCGGGACCATTCACCGGGACCCCGCGGCCATCGTCGGTCTTGTTCGACATCTCCGGTTGAAATGGATTCCCGTCCTTGTCATCAAACCGTACGCCCCTCGAACCCCAGCGCTGCCGCCACTTTTGGATAAAAAGCTCATGTTCCACCACCCCGGCCAACGTCCCCGTGTTTCGAATCCGAATCTGTCTTAGCTTGGGCAAGTTGGATTCTTCAATCTGAAACATGAGATCTTCGAGCGGTTTCATGATGTACGCGGCGAATATCTGGATTGGGACGCCGACAATGTCTTCGCTGATGGGGAAAATGCCGATGCGTTTGAGGGAGGGGTGGCAGAGGTTGTCGAGTTGTTGGTGGGGGAAGATGGTGACAAACGTTTCGAGGTTGGGGCATTTGGCAATGATTTCTGGCAAGAGCGGCGTATAAGCGACCGTCCTCACGATACGAATCTTGTGCCCGTGCGTTCGCAAAAAATCAGGGCTAAACGGAGAAAAGCCTTCGAGGCGGTGTAGGTGGGGCAGTTGATCGGGGGACTTGGCGAGCATGAGAAGGAGGGTGTTGAGCGGAACGTTCCCCAGAGATGCGTGGGAGAAGGAAGGACTGTCTCCTAGAATCAGGGTCCTGAGATTAGGTAGGATAAGGTGCTCCTGGCGGGGTTTTTCGGGGAATGATCCATATATATTAGCTAGTGTGAGACTACGGAGACCGCGTAACACCCGCAGGACGTCCATCAAGTCGCTCCATCCTGGACTCTCGTTGCAAGTCCACTCCAGCCTGCGCAGAGAATGCGCGCACGTTGTGAGGAGCGCTTGTATGACTTCGGTGGACGTCTGCAAAGGAGGGAGGATGGTCTGTGAACTAGGTGTTAGCGACATGTAAAAGTTGCTGTTGATGAAGATCTCGAGGTTGGGAGTACACCGTAAGAGACGGGCGAGATGTGTTGCATCGTCTGGATGTGAATTGTGGAGTTGGACGTCCACACGACGAGTCAACGATCCGAGGGCACGAACGCCGTCGTTGGCCCTGCTCTTCTGGAGACGGTCGGCAACGATAAGGACTTGTTTGGAGCAAGTGAGATGGATGTACTCGTGCATGAGCTCCGATACGATTGCAAACCAGTCTTTGCAGACTAACAGCAGTGCCGATCGGGTAGACGATGCCACGTTCCAATAGACGTCGCCACCACGGGTCTCGGAGAAGGGGTCGAGTCGGTCGGATAGTAGCACACCGGGAACTCGGATGAGCAGAGCGAAGATGTGCCTCCAAACTTCGACGGGGAGCGGCGGTAATGGGGACATGATCGGAGTACTTTACCTGCCAGGATGCGTGCATGAGATGTGGATGGAGTTCATACTACCTGGGCCTGTTAAAGTTGGACCACAGTCGCCAATGTTTCATAGCTGGAGAGTCATCATGTTCTATTGTTTCGGGTTTAAATATAGGAACTAACACTGATTGGCATGCATAGTGTATACCAAGGGCAGAAGAACAGACTAAATCATACTAAATCATACGAACGCTGATGATCCTGAACTGTAGCAAACACTACATCATTATGCAATCTTTAAGCCAGCTGAAATCGTGTCCACCCCGAGCAACTTCGGATTGAGCCCCCCACTGGTTCGCTCTATGGTCTCCTTCCTTCCAACGCACCTGCCTATCAGCGGGGTAGGTTCCCCAATCACAACCGGCTCTTGCTCCGTGCTGCTCAGTTACCGAATTTTCCGTTTCCCCGCGTATCAGCCGTCCCCCACCGCATTGAGCACTCTGCAGAGCAACATGGTCGGTTTGAATGCCCGCCTGAGGCTGTCTCCTCGCTAGTGGCGAGTGGACCTCTCCACAGTGTCTTTCCCTCCCCTGCAAGTCATAGGAGTAAGGTCCGATCTCTCGTTGTCTGGTTTCCGCGCGTACTGGCTGTCTCCCGTCGTGCCAAGCACCCGGCAGAGAAACATGGTCGGTTTGGGTCCTTGCATCAGGCTGTCTCTTCGCTAGTTGCGAGTGGACCTCGCGCTGGACCTGCGCGAGCGTCCTTTCCAGTCTTCTCCGATCGCTCTCGGCTTTCGCCATCTTGTGTTGCAGTTCTCTACGCTCTTGTTCCAGCTCCTCTTTCCAAGCCCGATCGTTCGCCTTCTCAGCCTCCCCCATCCACTTCTGCAAGTCGTCCAGTTCTTCTGCATGTTTCTCCTGCATCTTGGTCATTTCTTCGGCAAGCACAGCGCCGGCGGACGTCTCGTTAAACTTCTTTCCTCCATTCAACTCACGCTCCAGTTGTGTTGTTATCGGCGGCAGGTGAATGAGCTCAGAGATGATCTCCTCTGCAGAACCGAGATTGTTATCGTGACGAAGCATCTTAGCTCTGCCGTCGAGAAGAGGTTTGAAGGTCTCGTTCGCTAGGGCTTCTTCCCGATCCTTTCCTTCTTGCTCGCCGACGCGGCTCCAGTTCGTAGTAACGATGCGAACATTTACGAGGTTTTCGTCTCCGCATAGCGCGCGGAACATCCGCAGGTTCTTTAGTGAAGTACCACCGACTCGTGGATCCGAGATGCGATGCATGTAGATGAGACCATTGAGCTGCGGTCGTGGGCTATGGATTCCACG
>JBBPSI010000328.1:0-23187 GCA_038093515.1 Butyriboletus loyo
GGGGTGATGGGGATGATAGTGGTGCTTTTTTGTTTTGCATTACTTGCTGCTTGCGAAGCTTTAAGACATTTCTAAACGAGGGGATTAGACCAGGACGCTGGATATATGCGCGAACTTACCCACCCCCACCGTCCTGGCGAAGACCTAAGACCCATTCTCTCATGTTCTCGTCCGATTTGAGGTCACGGGGGTTGCCAAACAGGTGTCCGCCGGTGCCTATCGGATGGATATAATTAATTTCAAGTGATATGTGGGATACGGGCGTATTTCCGAACGCATTTGGACCGAGGGGACGCGGAGAAAACATAGGGTGATAGCTGGAGACAAAAACGAGGAAGAAGCGAGAGTCGATAACGCTGCGGCCATGAACACTGTTACAAGGACTGAGAAGGCGACGTGTGGGGCGGCAGGAGTCTAACTGACCTCTTGTATTGGTCTACGGCGTCTCTTGAAATGCGAACGGACAGTCTGTAATCCTTATCGGATATCCAAGCCCAAACGTAGTCGTCTTCTTGATAAGTAAGCAGCTGGGGGGAATGTCAGCATTGGCGAATACACTAACGAGGAACGTACGTCTGTGAGCTGGACTCTCTTTTTCTTGTTTGATACTGGGGCGTTGTAGAACTGGGCGCCATACGTCTCCGCGACGTCCATGAGGTAGTCGCGGATCCACGGACTCGACATCGACTCGGACATGGCG
Organism: Butyriboletus loyo; assembly: GCA_038093515.1. NCBI lineage: Eukaryota > Fungi > Basidiomycota > Agaricomycetes > Boletales > Boletaceae > Butyriboletus > Butyriboletus loyo. The sequence continues at coordinate 701 of JBBPSI010000328.1, forward strand.
GACGAGTCATTCCAAGACTTGTCCGTACGCGCCTGCCATGTTACGCGTCATTACATCATGTGTAATTTCACGTGACCAATACGCGCTCTGGTTGAATCGGACTTGTCGGTGCAGACTTCATCGACGATGGCGCGACGAAAACCACCGCCAGCCGAGCACGACGACGACGACGAGAAACGCTACTCCGCGTGCAGGTATCCCTCCTTGTGCTCTACCCTCCCCTGACACTGCTCACCCCTCCGCAGCTTGCCAGACTCAGTGGAACATCAACAGGCCCAGCCAAGGCAGCCTCCTGAGCGGTACCAGCCAGGCCAACTCTTGCCCACCATCTTGACTGGTGAAACCCTCGACATTGACGACCCTTCTTCATCCGCACACGACCATGATCCATTTACCGACCCTCACTCGAGACCCAATTCACTCTACACCGACCATTCAGATACGCGCCCTCTCTCTCAGTATAGCCAACACAGTCAGCATTCCAACCGTTCGCTTCCCCAGCCACCAGCGAGCGTCCCCGTTCATCTCGTCGGTAATCCTTTCAGCTCGACACCCACCGTGTACGCACCGGATGATGCGAGCGGTCTCTCAGTGTCATACGATAACACTCTTGATCACTTTCAGCATGATACCGAGGCGTTTGCTTCGGGCGTGTATCCCCGTCAAAGCTACCGCCCGCCACGGTCACGTTCCCCAACCCCTTTTGGTGACGACGAAGACTATAGACTCGACGAGAACAACGTCGCACAAAGACCCGTACAGGATTACCGGAAGTTAAATAATATCACCATCAAAAATCGATACCCGCTCCCATTGATCCAAGAACTGGTCGATAAACTGAAAGGAGCAAAATACTTCACGAAACTGGACGTACGCTGGGGCTATAATAATGTCCGAATAAAAGAAGGAGACAAATGGAAGGCCGCCTTCCGAACGAATCAAGGGTTATATGAACCCCTCGTAATGTTCTTCGGCTTGACCAATTCCCCAGCGACATTTTGTTACGCTGGGCGCTAACAACTAGAACAGCGAGGAGGCACTCTGGAGTGGCCTCAAGACTCGTGAAGCATTTCTGAGCTGGGTCTCAGACTATGTCTTAGTGCGCACACTAAGAGTCTGGAGTGAAACTAATTGCTAGCAGGTTACTGCGTAGAACTAGATAGTGTACATGGTGGAAAGGCTGAGCCTTTATACTACTGGGGTCTGCGCACAGACCATGTCCCTAATCGAGCCACGAGAAGGGAAGATACAAATATGGAAGGAATATTCCAGAAGGTTCCGGAGTATGAGAGAAAGCGCGTCCGTGCGCGAGAAATGATGACTAAGTACGAACAGTTGTTACCGTTCAAGTGGAACTAGCAAAAGGCTAGGTGAACGTAATAGTCCCAATGGTAGAGGAGAGAAAAAGTAGAGTACTACCGTAACACATTTCAGATGATGATGAACACCATCTTCCGCGAATTAATAAACAAAGGCAAGGTTGTGGTGTATATCGATGACATCATGATCTTTACCGCGGATTTGGAAGAACATCGTCAGATCATGAAGGAAGTGCTAGAAATCCTTCGAAAGAACAACCTTTTTCTAAAACCTTCGAAATGCGAGTTCGAGACAGAGGAAACAGAATACCTCGGACTTATCGTTGGAAAAGGAACTGCGAAGATGGACCCAGTTAAAGTAAAAGCAATTGCTGAATGGCCGGTTCCCACCAATAAGAAGGAACTTCAATCGTTTTTGGGTTTTCTCAATTTCTACCGCAGATTCGTAGAAGGATTTAGCACGAAAGCGAAAGCTCTGACTAAGTTGACTGGCAAAGTCGATTGGCAATGGTCAGAAGAACAAGAAGCCGCTTTTCAATCATTAAAGGCAACTCTTATTTCTACCCCGGTTTTAGCTTTAGCGACGGATGACGGCGAATTCAAGGTCGAAGCGGATGCGTCAGGAACTGGCATTGGAGGAATATTGTCACAAAAGCAAAACGACTTGTGGCATCCAGTCGCCTTCTTTTCCCGAACGTGTAACAAAACGGAACGGAATTACGAAATATATGATCTGGAACTTCTCGTGATAGTGGAATGCTTACGTGAATGGCGCCATTATCTCATGGATGCGCGCAAAGAGTTTCTCATCGAATCCGATCATAAAAATCTTACATATTTCCGCAAACCACAAGATCTGAATCATCGTCAAGCGCAATGGATGAACGAATTAGCAAACTATCATTTCGTCCTTTCTGTTACGCTGGGCGCTAACAACTAGAACAGCGAGGAGGCACTCTGGAGTGGCCTCGAGACTTGTGGAGTGTTTCTGAGCTGGGTCTCAGACTATGTCTTAGTGCGCACACTAAGAGTCTGGAGTGAAACTAATTGCTAGCAGGTTACTGCGTAGAACTAGATAAAGTACATGGTGTAAAGACAGAGTCTTTATACTACTGAGGTCTGCGCACAGACCATGCTCCCTAATCGAGTCACGAGAGCAAAAGTACAAATACGGAAGGAACATTCCAGAAGATTCCGGAGTGTGAAAGAAAGTGCGTCCGTGCGCGGGAAGTGATGACTAAGCTAAAGCGGCTCATACCGCTCAACGGGCACTAGCAAAAGGCTAGGCGAGTGAAGTAGTCCTAACGGTAATGGAGAGAAAAAGTATACCACTACCGTAACATTACCCCCTTCCCATGGTGGAGACTCCGACTCCACAACTTGAATACTCCCTTCACTGAGACGCTCCCTCGTTGAAGTCGTAGTCATAAGGATCGTCGGCAGGTAACTCCGCCCATGCGTCATCCCGGAATGTGCAATTGGCGACGATATGGCCAACGGCGCCGCATAAGCCGCAGACGCGTTCTGGGCAAAACTCCTGTATATGACCAGGGGCGATGCGGCGGCAGAACGGACAGGTGTAGTTGGGACATTCCCTGCGGAAGTGGCCGACGGTCCCGCACTCGAAGCAGAGTTGCGGGCGGACGAGGCGAGGTCGAGTAAGGTTCGGGCTGGGATCAGGGGATCTATCGTCGACGACGATAGGGGAATCACGAGTGCCCCGACCAGCGAGGTAGGGAGGTGGCGGTCCGTAGGAGGAGTCATTAGAGCTACCAGCTGCGGCGGCAGGGGTAGTGGCACGGGGAATAAGTTGGATCGAGGGGGTTCCTCGACGAGTGGACGGTTGGGGGGTGACGGAGCGGATGGCCCGGTTGGCGATTCTACGTCCTGCGGCGGTAAGGGTGACTGACCCTGGGATGGCTCCGGCCTGGAGTAACGGTTGGCGAGGTTGGCGACGCACTGTACGAGGCGGTAAGGGGGAGTGTCGACGAGCGACCTGGGGTTCGTCGACGTCGGTCCGAAAGGACTCCAAGGACTCCCCTGTGGTCTCACGAGAAGAGTCCGCTACCAACGTGGTTGCAGGTGACTCTCGAGCGGATGGCGCTGGAACAGGTACAGGCGAAGGAGATCTTGCCGGGGGAGGACGAGGCACTGGATTGGGGCCGCGAGCCATGGGACGGAGGTAGCCGATGCGGTCGGCGGAATGGAGGTAGAATTGCCGCTCCCTAGGAGCAAGCGCGATGAGGATGGGACGGAGGACTGGGGCCAGAATACCTGGCAGGAGCTGATCAACCACATAGCCGAATCCTTCGGCGTGGAGGATATCAAGGGTGTAGCCCCTAGCCTCCATCAAGGAGGACTCAAGGGCGGCGGCATAAACGGGTGGCTGGTTGTCTGGGCACAGACGGGTATGGACGGTGCGGGCGAGGGCGTAGGAGCGGTAGAGGGAAGCGAGAGTGCGGAGGACATAGTCTCCGGTAAAGTCCATACGCTGCTCCAGGGCGTAGGTGGCGACAGGATTTTCTAGAACGGCGGCGTACAGTACGCGGCGGGAGGAAACTGGAAGACGCGAAGAGCGGACGGGGGGTTGCGGCGGAAGAGGGAGGTTCTCATTGTTGTCGTTGGCGGCAGAAGAAGCGTTGTTTTCGACTGGGGAGATGGACATTTTCGAGTGTTACTGCGAAGATGGGGAGGGAAAGTCCTTGGGGTGGCGCAGTTTATAAGCCTTGAGCAAGGCCTGCGCATGGACCAGGTTCCCGTTTGGTTCCCAGGTGTTTTCTGCTGCGGAATATCCTTTCCAGGACACAAGGAACTGACGGCGTCCCTTCGAGCCGCGATGGGACAAGATCCGATCGATCTCGTACTCTTCATCTCCGTCTATTTCTTCCGGAGGAGGGTTTGTGAAATTCGGACCATGTTCCGCTGTTTCACGATAAGGGGTCAGGAGGGACGCATGGAAGACGTCATGGATCTTCCAGGTCGGCGGCAGTCGGAGTCTATACGCCACAGGGGAGACAACCTGTGCGATTTCGAACGGTCCTTCCCGTCTTGGGGCGAGCTTCTTGGACGGGTACCTGAGTCGAAGGTTGCGCCCTTCGAGCCAAACCTTGTCACCAGTCTTCCATGGGCGGAACTTGGACGAGATCCATTCCTTCATCAGTCGCCGTGCTTTCTCATGGGCTTCTAATGCCTCCGTTCGGGCTCCCATGAGTTCCGAGAGCCTGGACTCAAGGGCAGGGAGGAAAGTCTTTCCGATTGGAGGATAAGACCTCGGCTCATAACCGACCATCAGGGAGAAGGGCGTCACGTTGGTTGATGAGTGGGTCATAGAATTATGAGAGAATTCAGCCATAGGGAGTAGTTCGGCCCATCGTTCAGGATGACCGTCGCAGAAGATCCGTAGATACGTTTCGAGTTCCTGGTTGACTCGTTCCATCTCACCGTCGGTTTGTGGGTGGTATGCGGAGGAAAGGGCAAGGTCGTAGTCTAAGAGCCTTGCGAGTTCTCTAGCGAAGGCGGATGCAAATTGGGGACCTCGGTCGGAGATGCAGCGAGAGTGGAGGCCGAATCGTAGGAAGACGGTCTTGAAAAATAACTTGGCGACTCCAGCCGCGTCGATGTCCTTGTTGCAAGGGGAATAAATTACCCCCTTCGTAAGCCCATGGTCTACCACGACCATGACAGAATCATATCCCAAGGAGGGAGGGAGGCCGGTGATGAGATCAACCGAGACCTGCTCGAAGGGTCGGGAGGCCACGCTGGCCAGAGGAGTGAGAGGGGGTACGGTGGGGTGAGTATTAACCTTATGTGCCTGACAAACGGCGCAGCCCGAAACGAAGCGGCGGACCAGATTAGCCATGCCAGGCCACCAGTAATCGCGTTGCACCAGATTCTGGGTGCGGAATATACCACCGTGACCACCAGCGGGACTTTCGTGCAAGGACCGGATGAGGTCGACGCGTGCCCCCTCGGGGATGTAACGTTTCTTCCGGAAATACAGCTCTTTGCCGTCGAAGTCCCAGTCTCCAGCGTTCATTTTAGGGAAGAGTGGGGAGTCTTCATAAAGAGCCTGCATGCAGCGTTTAATCATAGGGTCGCTGGGGGTGGAGGCGGCAATCTTTTCGGCAAGAGCGACGTCGATCTTCCGAGCGAAGAGATTTTCTGGGAGGAGGGTGACCTCCTGGTTGTCGGTGGAGGTGTCAACGTCGTCGCGGCGGGATAAGGCATCGGCAGGGCCCATCTGAGTACCCGGGATGTGATGGAAATGCAGGTCGAAATCCTGCAGGAACATGAGCCAGCGTGCTTGCCGGCGAGAGAGTTTATTGGGTTGGCGGAAGTATGTGAGATTCTTGTGGTCGGTGAGAATCTCGACCTGATGACCAGTACCTCGCAGGTAGTGGCGCCATTCTTCCAATGCGTGGATGACCGCGAGCAACTCGCGATCATAGATATCGTAATTGCGCTCCGCGGGTGAGAGCGTCTTTGACAGGTAGGCACAAGGATGCAGGTCGCCATTGACATCCTTTTGCATGAGCACTGCTCCAGTAGCAGTGAGGGAGGCGTCCGTCATGACGGCGAACGGCTTCGTGACATCGGGCATGGAGAGGACAGGCTGCCTCAAGAACGACTGTTTTATCGCCTGGAACGCTTGTTCACAAGCCGGAGTCCAGGCCCAGGGGGAGTTCTTCTTGGTCAGGTCGTGCAGCGGCTTCGCAATATGGGAGAAGTCCTGAATGAATCTGCGATAAAAATTGCAGAACCCGATGAAGGACCTGACTGCCTTCACTGAGGTTGGGGGGTTCCATTCGCGAATGGCTTTCAGTTTGGTGGGGTCCATCTTGACCTGTCCTTCCCGGACCATCATTCCGAGGTACTCCACTTCTTCAGCGTCGAACGAACATTTCTCCAGTTTGAGGAACAACTTATGTTCGCGAAGTCATTCCAGGACACGGATCGTTCGTGCTTCATGCTCGGCAGCGGTGGCGGAATGGATTAGAAGGTCGTCCATGTAAATGATCAGCCAGCCTTCTGCCATGAGATCGCCGAAGATGTGGTCCATCAGCGCTTGGAACGTGGCTGGGGAGTTGCAAAGTCCGAAGAACATTACGGTGGGCTCGAACAGCCCTTGGGGAGTAATGAAGGCCGCCTTCCAGCGGTCGTTCGGCTTGATGAGGACATTGTTGTATCCCCAGCGGATATCCATCTTGGTGAAGATTTTCGACCCTTTGAGACGGTCGACGAGGTCGGAAATGAGGGGGAGGGGGTAGGCGTTTTTGACGGTGTGCGAGTTCAGATACCGGTAGTCCTGGCAGGGACGTAACGAGCCATCCTTCTTAGAGACAAAGAAGAAGGGGGCTGCCTGAGGGGACTTGGAGGGAGTGATCTTCCCTGACTTGAGGTGTTCTTCGACGAACGCCTTACATGCCTCCGATTCTTTCGGATTCAGAGGGTAGACCTTGGCGACTTTGGGTACGAAGTCTTTGTCTAGGTCAATGGCGTGGTCGAAGGATCGGGATGGGGGAAGTTCCTCGGTGTTCTTCTTGTCAAAAACGTCCGCAAAGGCAGCGAACGGGGTAGGGAGAACTGCTTTCTCCTTGACGGCTTGGGCGGCGATCTCAGTCGCGATGGTTGCTTTTCGAATAGGGTAAGCTTCCCTTGCTGAAGCGTCTACTCGCTTCTTCCAGAGCTTGGCGATCTTGGAGTCTGGGTCCAAGTCAAGGTACCGTACCAGGTACCGTTGAGCGATTGCCCGAGGGGAGTCGTGTCGGGGCTTCTTGATTTGATCTGGGAGATCGATGTGGCCAGTGGCCCAATCTATTACCGGGTTTGCTTCTCGTAGCCACGGTAATCCCAGGATCATGTTTTCTCTGCCTATGTTGAGGACTAGGAAGCTCCGTTCCTCCTCGGTTTCTCCAATCCTGATGGAGATGTTGACCTTGTACCTGATGACTCCTCCTTGGTTGTTTGACCCGTCCACGTTTTGGGCACTTAGTGGCTTGGGTAGCCGTTCCATCGGCAGTTTCTTTCGCTTCACTAGATCGCGATCTATGAAGCATCCGCTTGCGCCGCTGTCTACCAGGGCGAATGTGTCGACGATTTGACCTCCTTCGTGCACGAATAATGATACTGGAACTCGAATTGATTGCGCATTGGGGTTTGATAAAACTACAGGGGCGATTACATGAGGAGGCGAAGACGTCGAAACTTCCCTCCTTTCTAAAAATCCTTTGGCCATTCTTCGGCCACCTTGGTTGCTGCGACGGGCAGCTTTTCTTCATCTTCGTTGAAGCATGCCTTGAGGACGTTCAAGACATCTTCCTGTTGGGTGCCTCGACCTTTCAACTCGGACAGATAGTCGACGAGTGGGGAGGGCTTGGGTTCTTGTTGCGTGACGACGGCGGCGCGTGTGCGCTGAGGGTTGCGGGGGGGGCGAGAGGGTGGTCCTCGGGAGTTCTGCCCATTGCGAGGAGGACGAGGGTGGTTGGTTGATCGGCATCCGACTTGGTGGCAGATGAAACATTTGTTCTGTTTCATGTACTCCGCACGTTGTACTGGAGTAAGTCGGACGGCGTCGACGTCCATAGCGTTGGGATCCCTTCGGTTGGACGAGGGCTTGGAAGAGGAGGAGAACGTGGGGATGTATCGTTTCCCTGCGCGGAGGTCGTCAATGCGCTTATGCTGCGCGTGGAATGCGGATGTTTTCTCGGCCCATCCGGCAAGCGTGGTAGGGGGTTTCTCGCAAGAGAGGACGGATTCTGCGAGACGGGGGTCAAGACCGCAGATGAACCATTCTATAAGGGCCTTCTCGTCGATAATTCCGGACTTGGCGGCGAGGAGTTGGAACTCGGTGACATAGGTGTCATAGCCGTCTTTCCGGTTGGCTTTGTTCTGGGTTAAGTTCCCCAGGTCAATCCGAGCACTTTCTCCTACGTCGAAGGGATGGAAGACCCTGTGAAAGTCCTCGCAGACGGTGGTAAACTCCCTTTGTTGTGCTGTAGGGTGTCCATCTAGGAGGAGGCTCATCCATCCTTCAGAGAACGTCTTGCCCTTTCCTTCGCTCATTTTCATAAGGAGGGCGTTGATCTTTGACTCATCGTCGGGGAACGCTGTCTGGTTGGCGGCAAAGTAGGTGCGCATGGCAAGAAGCCATCGCGAGGCGTCCTCATTGAGACCAGAGAAATCCTTGGGGACGATATTCTTTTTGTCAGACATATCGTTGTTGTCGTCTTCTTCGTCGTCAGAGGGATCTGCGGGTGGATAATACGGCGGGGAGGGAGAGCGGGAGTTGTGTGGGGAAACGTGGGGGGTTCTGTCAAGCCAATCGCTTTGATAACCGTCGTCGCTGGGTTCCGGTTCGTTTTCCTGCCCTAGACCCTGGTCCTCGGGTTGATAAGAGGGTTCGGGGTCCGACTGGGGCAAAGGGGAAAACTGGGGTTGAGGGTCTGGCGGGCGGGAGAGTGTGGCGGCGATGGGTTGTCGACGACGATGGGTTCCGGTTCGGGAGAAGGAACGCGGAAAGAACGACCGACGCGTCTGGGACGTTGGATGGAAATGGTGGGCGAGGGGAGGGCGGCTTTACTGCTGAAGAGCAGAAGCGAGGTGAAGATCTAGTTCTTTTGTTACGCTGGGCGCTAACAACTAGAACAGCGAGGAGGCACTCTGGAGTGGCCTCGAGACTCGTGGAGCGTTTCTGAGCTGGGTCTCAGACTATGTCTTAGTGCGCACACTAAGAGTCTGGAGTGAAACTAATTGCTAGCAGGTTACTGCGTAGAACTAGATAATGTACATGGTGTAAAGGCCGAGCCTTTATACTACTGAGGTCTGCGCACAGACCATGTTCCTAATCGAGACGCGAGAAGGAAAGTACAAATATGGAAGGAACATTCCAGAAGATTCCGGAGTGTGAAAGAAAGCGCGTCCGTGCGCGGGAAGTGATGACTAAGCTAAAGCGGCTCATACCGCTCAACAGGCACTAGCAAAAGGCTAGGCGAGTGAAGTAGTCCTAACGGTAATGGAGAGAAAAAGTATACCACTACCGTAACACTTTCGCATAAACCCGGAAAGCTAAACCATGCCGATTGTCTGTCCAGGAGGCCAGACCATGAGAGGGGGGTGGACGATAACAAATCGGTCACTCTCCTCAAAGATCACCTATTCCGAATGTTCGACCCGAATTTCGAACTTTCAAATCGTTCTGTAGTGTTCCCAGAAATTGTAGAAGACGAAACGAGTCTTCCAGCCCCAAAGTCATTCCCTGAATTGATCGAAAACGAAATCGCCAAATCTCAGAAATACAGGGAAAGGTTCGCTCTAACAGGATTAGAAAAGAAACTAAAAGAGTGGACTGAGACAGAGGGACTTCTACGATGGAACGGGATGCTCTACGTGCCCAAAAAACAAGACCTTAGGGAAAGGATTCTACGCGAACATCACGACGCGGTAACGGCCGGTCATCCGGGTGCTCAAAGAACCCGTGAATTCATTAAACAAAAGTACTGGTGGCCGAATATCACACGTGACGTCAAGAAATACGTATCGGGTTGCGAAACGTGCCAAAAGACAAAAGCTAGAAATCAAAAATTGGCCGCCCCGTTACATCCGAATCAAATTCCTGAAGGTCCTTGGAAAACAATATCCGTGGATTTAATCGGACCGTTACCCGAAGCTCAAGGTTTCGACGTGATTTTGGTGGTGGTGGATCGTTTCTCCAAAATGATAAAAGTAATCCCAACTCACACCACCGTCACATCAGAAGGAATTGCACGACTCTTTCGGGACAACGTGTTCAAATCCCATGGAACGCCGCAGAAAGTAATCAGCGATCGAGGATCCAACTTCGTGTCGCATTTTATGCAAGATCTTTACACGCTGCTGAAAATTGAAGCTAACCCTAGCACGGCATTTCATCCCCAAACGGACGGGCAAACCGAACGGATGAACAGAGAAATAGAACAATACCTCCGAATCTACACCAATCATCGACAAGACGACTGGCCGGAATGGCTAGCTCTAAGCGAGTTTACCTACAATAATAAAGTTAACAAATCTACAGGATACTCGCCATTTATGTTGGTGTATGGACAAGATCCGGAGATTGGGTCGAACAAACGAAAAGAAGTTCGCAACGAGTCGGCCAAAGAATTCGTGGAGTTCATGTCAAAAATACAAGAAGAAGCAAGGTCATCGCTACTTCAAGCTAACGAAGACATGAAACGATTCTATGACCGACGAGTAAGCCCTTCTAAGGAATATCAAGTCGGGGATAAGGTGTGGTTAGAGGCTTTAAACATTCGAACAGATCAGCCGTTAAAGAAATTAGACGACAAACGATATGGCCCATTCGAAATTCAAAAGAAAATCGGAAAATCGGCGTATCAACTTAAACTGCCGATTCAATGGAAGAAAATCCATCCAGTCTTCAACGAATGTCTCCTATCCCCTTTCACCGAAGCTATGTTCCCTTCACAATCCACTCCTCCTCATCCCCCTGTCGTTGAAGTTGAAGGCTTACCCGAGTACGAAATAGATTCCATCATAGACTCCCGAGAAAGACGTCAGAAGGTGGAATATTTGGTCCATTGGAAAGGGTTCCCACGAGAAGAACGGGAATGGTTACCGGTTCGTGAACTAAAAAATGCCAAAGAACTAATAAAACAGTTTCACCAAATCCACCCTACGGCCATTCGAGGCCCTCACATCAAAATCAATTTACGTTCACAAACCACCGATTCCCCCTGTTCTTGTCCTATTTGCAGAAAAGAACCTCTACCGACATCCTCCGCTATGTTTTCATCTCAAGAATTCCTTTCTTTTCGTAACTCGTATATCAAACCCCTTGGTCCAGCCGATTTACCTTCATGAGGACATGAAGCTTGAAAGGGGGGTAATGTTAGAACTTCATTTTTCTTTTCTTCACGTTTTCCTTTTTCTTTGCATTTCTTTACTTTTCTATCACATTCCCGAACATATCACAATACCAGCCCTAAAGTCATGCTTTCTTATATATATACCTACGAGCTCTGTTTCGTGTTCTTTACCTTTTGATTATTGATTTCTCTCAGGTATATATCTCATGTCGTAGCTCATTGTCTAATATTGATTTCTCTCAGTCATTGCTTTGTAGTTCCAACAGGGACGCTCCTGTTACAGCTTCAGAAGACCAAAATGCATGTTTCCTACTCACACATAGTTGACTACGAAATCAACGCGCACAGCCTCAGGTAGGTCCTTCGCATATACCACGATGTATTACTAACAATGTTCGACAGTTACTTTGGTATGACGACGAATACAGTGGTTGCACAAGCCACAGCAGTCGTACTGTTTCAGGTAAGTAAAACACTGAGACGTCAATGTTATATTAACTAGTCAAATACAGTGAGCATCATTGAGGACATCGATGAGGTTCACGACCCTGCAAATAAGCCCTGACTTAGGCTCGAGCCAAGCCCAGGCCTGCTTGTTGGGCCTGGTCTACAATTTAACCAAGCCTAAGCCCTGGCTTTCAGGCTAGGCTAGGCCCGTCCATCACTAGTCCGATGAGGTCGGATGACTATCCTCAGCACGGCACGCTCGCGTTTCCCCACTCGCCTGTGCTTGCGCCCGGTTCCCTCTTCCTTCCTCCTGACCTCCCCACCTGTCGTTACTGTGTGGGCTCGTCTCCCCCGGAACACGAGCCGATCCTGCCTGCGGCGCATTTCTCGGGTTGTAGCAAGTCCGATCAACATTTTTCGTAAGACGAACAACCCAGCCGGGATACGTGGCGAACCCGCTAACGAGAGTGGTCTGGCATCGTAATCGGGCCCCCAGCTGCTTAACTCCATGCTGCCTCGCGGAATACCTTCTATCATATCTCGATGGAGAATGACCGAGCTACGAGGCACGGTGTTCCTAATAGCTCTGCGAGTGCGCATGATGGAGCTCGAGACCTTGTGATCGGATAGGCGTTACCTTGATCAACATCGTCAGGGTAACCTAAACGACCGACCGGGCACCACCACCGAACTGCAGAAAAGCCCGGCAATGTTTCATCTTCGCCGTACACAGCTCCTCGCCCCCATTCGCTCTCTGTCTTGATTCCCGTGGACCGACGCCGCCCTCGTAAGGCGTCGGTTCTTGCCGCAACAACTCACCACTCGTTTCATGATCTTATGTTTCCCCCCATTACTTGACATCCTTTTTTATCCTTATTGACTTTTCTCGCTTGCTTGTTTCCTTGTTTATTGTTTCTATGAATCGTCGATTAGATACTGTCCTACAATCCCAGCCTCCGTGTGTGGATGGACTTCGTTTATGACCACTCGGTGAACATCCTGGCACTTGGGGCGCGATCAAGGACAGGTTTATCAGGGTTCATACTGATGGTGCGAGGTGACATGAAATCAAAGAACTGCACGATCAACCGTAGTATTACATCGAATGATCCGTATCAAGGCGAGTCATTGTGTGTACCTGAACGATTGCACAACAGCCACGAAGGAAGGGTGATGACAAGGGTAGGGTAGCTCGATCCTTGCTGATGCTGATCCACCGTAAGTATAACAATGTAAGTCAAAGAAAAGTTACGCGCACTGTTACGTGGACCCCCGGAGCCGAGGGGTCAGATGGATCATTCGCTGCTGGTGGTTGCGTCTAATAGGACGTGAGCTGTCGTGACGAGGCCTACATGAACAGGATGGGTCATACTGGGTCTGCTATTGTTAAATTCGCAGCACACTCAGGCTCTCCGCTACGCAAAGCATCTTCGTCTGGATGTTTGGGAGCAGCAGTGGCCTTGGCAGGAGGTTTAGGCTGAGTTCCTGTATACAAATTCGGGAAATATCTGGCATATCCTGTGGTTGTTCGCTGAGATGAAATGTTAGATAGCACAAATCCGATTGTCTAGGCAAGGAAGAATACTTACTCGCTTACGTTGACCCGCAGCCATCCACGAAGGGCCCTCGTTTGTGGCATCCACTCTTGGTGGGGAGTGGGAAGGAGATCGATGACCAGCGGGTTGACGTGACTTTCCAAAACGTCGACCGGGATTGTGTGAGGTGACGCCCTTCTCACTTTTTCGCGGTAGCAGCTTTTTTAATATTGAGCGAATCTGCGACCCGGGACGTGCCTCTGCAGGGGAGTCATGTGGCGGTAGCTCCCGGGGATCGGCAGCGGAGGTCGGGGATGGTGGCTGCAGTAGTGTCAATATATAAGCAAGAAACAAAATGAGGTGGCCACGAACCTCGTCAAAGTCGAACTCAGGAGCGGGCGCGCTCGACGGCACGTCAACCTACACGATCGTGAGAACTCGCGTCAAACAGGAACAGAATGAGTGGATACCTCAAGATCACTAGTTGATGTCTGATATTGTGTGATGAGATGGTTTGATAGAATAGCCAAATACTTACATGGAAAGGACCATATGACTCTGGGAGAATATGACCAAGGGCACGCACAGAGACTTTCCCGTCATATCGTCCAGTTGCCAGATATGCGTCATCTGGGGAGAGCGTGATTGAGCATATCCATTCACTGTCCTCAATGGCAGAGCCAATCTGAGTCAGAGTCGACGTGTCGAGGAAGAAGATGGAAGCCGATCCATATGCGGCAATGAATTTGCCATTTGTTGCTAGAGCGATGGACACGACCGTGCCCAAAGCTGGCGACTCGGCGACCTGGGACCCTGTGGACACAGCAAAAGACGTGATTTTGCAGTCGTTGGTTGCCGCAAAAAGTTGCTGGCTGTCACTGGACCACACAAGTGCAGTGGCTATGGGAAATGAGGTTGTTTCAGTTTCGATTGTGATGAGGACATCGCCGTTGTGACTGTCGAAAATGCAGATCGAGCCTTCATAGTAGCAAGTGGCAATGTGCTCGCCATTTGGGGAGAATTTGATTCCATTGACTTCTTCATCATGTAGGAGTGGGCCGACGAGTCTCTCCCCTGTTGTTATGCTCCAAATGCTTGCTGTCTTGTCTTCAGTCCCAGTGGCAAACCTGGTCGAATCTGGTGAGACATCGACCACATACACCGGATTTCTGCCCTCCACGTCGATGGTCTTTGCATGCAGTTCCGCGTCCCACACGCTTGCGCCCTCCTCAGCGCCGCACACTACCCATTGGTGATCTCTTGACACACTGATGGAAAACACGTTCATTCCCGTTTGGTTTCCAACCCTTTGATTGTCTTCAAGTCGCCATCGTTGAATGCCATCACTACCCCCACCCAAAAGATGCTTTCTGTCAGACTGGAATTCCACTGCACACACTTCGTCAGAGCGATTGCTGTCAAGTATGATTGTTGGGTCTTGCTGGATTATCAGCATTCAACACAATCACACTTCGCAGCTGCCACGCACCTGTCTTTGTTGACAACATCCTGAACGATGGCCGCTGTTGTGGAGTTCGAAAAGTGGGAGAAAGATGGTTTCAGTTCAACTCGTGGTGCGCAAAGCTGCTCCATAAACACGTTTCATTATTCGCTACATGGGTCGCAACCGCCTCGTGTCTTTGGCGCTTATTCTTACTCACATCAAACCCAGTGACCTCGTTGCGAAGACCAGACAAACGGTCAACATCCGTCACATTTTGCTTTGTGGTTCTACCCTGAGAGTTGTGAGTCTTGACTGCAGCACTCGTTTCACGGCGGCTTTACAATCCACATCAAATGAGCGGTCTCACTCCAGAAGCATATTTACCACGATGTGGGAGACGAATGATTGTACCACCCGAACCTGAATCAACCGTATGTCACATCTTCATACTTTTCCTTCCCAGGCAATTTTAAACTGCCGTATCTCGATACTCCGATGGATAACCAAGATTGACAGCCGTTTTTACCAACTCTTTTTTATACTGATGTCAAAGGTTGGTCTGAGCTGGCAGACATTGGTGCAATGTGTGCTTTCATTCTTCGACGCTGACGAACTGGCTAGCCATGAGTGCTCCCTGAAACCACGGATCCACCTCGTCTTCCACGGTCGTTCAGATTTACTCGCTTTGATTCTAAATGTCCTCGCTATTATCATCGCCCTACATCAAGGCCGGTCGTCCGATCAGCGGGCCCTTTTGGTGTCTCCCTCACTATCAACATTGATGTAATACTCCTCATCGTCATCTGGTTGTCGCTCTACAGACACACCGTGGTCGAGCTGCTCCGACCAGCTCATGTGGCGGAGTGTACGACCGTCGTCGCGATGCTCGTCAAGTCCGCGACAGTCTATGCTACCTTTTGACCCTTCTGATCCCGTTTGCGATTGTACAAGTTCCCACAAGTCCTTGGGGGAGTACCATTGCCTCCGACTTCATATGTCTCGATTTGGTGGTGGGGCGTGTTCTCACTCTGATATCTCGCCCTTATTGCCATTCGGCTGCGGGCATGTAGCGGATCGCACCGCTGTTGATAGAAAACCATGGAAAAGGGGTCTATCAGCGGTGCGACCGACATGTCTCGGGTACACCACCTCAGATCAGTGTTTCATACGTCCGCCGTCATTGGGCGCGATGTCGCTCTGAATTGCCCGACTCTTCGAATCTCACTTTTCGTAGTGTCGCAGCGCCGGACAGAGGGATTACTGCTCGGGTTATCGTATTCGCTGTTGTAACCAGCGGAGGCGAACAGCATGCTGGTTTCTGCGACAGCCCTGCCATGTCCAGAAGATGTTTGCAGAACAGATCAAGGCGCATGGACAGAGGAAAACTCCGTCGAGAAACGCAGCGGGACATAGATGCTACATGGAGCTCAGATGACAGGGCATATGCATCGGTAACACAAATACTTGAGTCACCATTCAAAGGACCAACATCCTCGATTGCCAGCGTTCGTCAATACCGCACAAGCCCCGCCGCTACTCTTCGTCCCTCGTCGCTGCCCAAGGGTCCTGGTTCAAACATGACACGTATCATCTCCCAATGTTTCCAGTCAAATTACCTCCGATTCATTCACGTCCCCTTCCACAATCCGATCCTGCCTCGGGGCGACATCTGCGAATGCAATCGCAGACACGGCGGCGTTTCGAGGCTGCGATAACGCATCGAATCCGCTCCCAGTGCGTGCCCTGGCAATGGCCACGAGAGTCACCATCATACAGCTCTCGCACGCTGATGATGAACCGAGGCATAATGGGGTACACAGATACGTAATAAAGCGTGGTCAGGGAGAGCGCCAAATTGCTGTTTAGTGTAGACACCTGTTCCAGCATGGATGCGATGTTGAAAAAAAATATGATCCTGTTGAGGGGAAAAGATTTAAGTGGACGGTTTCCCGCAAACGGTCGGAAACAAGACGGGTGTGAGAAAGTGATGGGGCGAATGGAAACGAGAGAGTAGGAGGGAAGCGAGACGTACGCGATGAAATAAAAGATACCGTCTCTGACGAATTGTTGCATGTACACTGTTTAGTCGCTCTGTACATCTTCAGACAGCGAGAACCAAAAGGGGAGTACTAAGAACGAACTGTGGGATTTCAGCGTACGCCGAAAGTAGCGATGGCATGTTGTTCCGTGAGAAACTGCAAAATGAGAAATCGAGAAATTGAACAACTGTGACTGGAGAGGGGGGTGGAGGGTGATGAACGACCACCTCCGTGAGATACAGTGACGCGTGTCGTTTAGCTCGGGACATACCTGAGAGGTTGGTATTGGGATTGCTGTAAAAATAATGTAACAGATAACTGTCCGCACGATACGGTCAACCCAAAACTATATGCCCGCTCGTTCGATCTAGGGGTAGGCCCGCCTTAAATACTTGTTCCGCGTGGGACTTGAGCACGGTCGTGGAGGCTTTGCTTTGTTCATGTCCCTTGCCAGCCTCGCTGACAACCCTGTGCCGTTTTTTACGCTCGGAAGAAGAAGTTGATTCAAATGTGAGTGCTACCTAGTCTTTCGCGGGGATAGTGGCGTCTACCGTGTCTCAGAAGCCAGTCAGGTGGTCCAAAGAGGTGGTAAGTCGGGACCCGGTATGATCGAAGAGAGGAAAGGTGCGGAATTGGAGCCAGGAGATGGTTTAGAAGCACAAGGGACCATTGGGTATGGGCTAGACGCGGGTGGGGGAAGCGATCAGATCGTACGAGGGGCTCGCGATGAAAAACGACTCGTCTGTTGATCCCGGGGACCAGATGAGTGCGCTAAAATGTTGCGGACCAACGTTTGCGCGTGATGAAAGAGACAAAGTTGGCTGTCATACAAACAAGCTAGTGTTTGGAAGAAAGCGCGTTTGAGTACGTTGAGGACACACGAGGAAAAGCCGTACCTGGATGTACCAAAAGATCGTTCCACGAAGAAAGTCGAATGGGATGAGTTTTGCGAGAGAAAGAGAGTTGACAGCGATTCCAGTCCAAGCATCACGGTAAATTCTGAGATGAATGGGGCGGGGGTCTGGAGAGTGGATAGGACCAGGGCAGAAGATGGTCAAATCAATCCCTGCACCGGAGAGTTCCGCATACATCCTTCTGCCCTTCGTCACCAACGCCGATCAGCACACGACCTCGCCGCTCAATCACACTGTCAGCAAAATTCACCGACTCTGACGATGGCGCGACACCATTGGCAGAGCTCACACGCAACCCCACCTACCAGCCATCAGCTGGACCACAAACTGGCACAAAACGGGCGATTTCAGACTCGCTAAGTGGAGCGGAGTGACGAGGAATTGATGCACGCAGATGATGAACGTGCCGACCCTAAAAATGGTTGAACCACAAGGTAAGTACCAACTATACATGCGTTCCTTTCACTCATTTGGCTTCGTTTTACAGCAAAACGACTCTGGCTTGTGAGAGACGCTCTTGTTGCGGCTGCAGAGGACCAAAATGGTACGTTTTCCATGTTTCCTATTCACACACAGTTGACTACGACTAACCTTAGTTGCAATAGCATCGTGCAAGACACCAGCAGCGACAGCGCATACACGGCGAAATCAAGTCGGGGGACCTCAGGTAAGTGACAAAAGACTAACCTGTTATTGCTTCGAACTCGTGGGTATACAGCAAGTATGAATGTGTCGAAATCAGCTCACGCGGCCTCAGGTAAGTCCCTCACATATACCACGATGTATAGTGTTTATCGTCCGACTCTTCGATCATTCTCGTCCGACTCTCGTTATCCTAAATTCAGGTACCGTGTTCAGGTTCTAAAAACTGGGCGGGAACCGTGGTGAGATTTTTTTCGCGGTCGACGCCACATTGATTCCTGAGCAGGTCCTCAAGCGCACGACTTGCACAAAGCCACCACACCCGCGTCGATTATTCTAGTACCCATCTGTTATCATTCGCTCGCAGGTTGAGCCTGACATGCTGTACTAGGGGTATCCTCGCCCCGCACACCTGTTTAGCGCTCCAGCCAACTCTCCAACTCTCTGCAGAACAAGCATAACTCGCCCATGTCGATTAGATGCCTTGTCTTTGCGAATTGGCTGGCCGATCAGCAGCTCGTAGGCGACTTTTGGGGTGCTGGTGGCTGGGGCACGTGGAGTGTCTACAAGGGTTCGTGTGAACCTGCTTCCTCTGGCTCGAGCTACGAGGAACGGGGTTCCTAATAGTTCTGCGAGCGCGTATGGCGGAGCTGGAGCGTGAAGACCTTGTAGTTGCGATCGGCTAGGTGTTATGCCTTGGTCAACATCGTCACTATCAATTATCAATTACATAGTGTCCTACAATCCCAACCTCTGCAAGTGGATAGACTTTGTTTATGACCATTGCGTGAATATGGCAAGTTCGATCATGGACAGGCTTATCATACTGATGTTGCGAGGTGACACGAAATCAAAGAACTGCACGATCGATGTCCACATATTGTGATTTAGAATAGTATCCACAGGAACGGTCTGGATCAAGGTAAGTCATCGTGTGTACCTGAACGATTACACAACAACCACGCTGGCACGGTGACTCGGATTGCAAGGGTAGAGTACCTCGATCCTTCCTGATGCTGATCCACCGTAAGTATAACGGTGTAAGTGAAGGAAAAGTTATGCGCACCGTTACACGGACCCCCGGGGCCGAGGGGTCAGATGGATCGTTCGCTGGTAGTGGTTGCGTCTAATAGGACGTGAGCTGTGGTGACGAGGCCTACATGACCAGGAAGAGGCATACTGGGTCTGTTACCGTTGGATCCGCAACACGCTCTCCGCTGCGAGAGGCATCTTCATTTGGATGTTTAGGAGCAGTAGTGGCCTTGGCAGGAGGTTTAGGCTGTAGTATCTGATGAGTTCCTGTATACAAATCCAAGAAATAGTAACGAACCTGTCGGTTTCTGGCATATCCTGTAGTCGTTCGCTAAGATGAAATGTTAGATAGCGCGCGTCTGATTGTCTAGGCAAGGAAGAATACTCACTCGCTTACGTTGACCCGCAGCCATCCACGAAGGGCCCTCGGTTGTGGTATCTACTCTCGCTGGGGAGTGAGATCGATGAGCGGCGGGTTGGCGTGCCTTTCCGAAACGTCGACCTGGCTTGTGTGAAGTGGCGTCCTTCTCACTTTTTCGCGGTAGCAGCTTTTTGAATATTGAGCGAATCTGTGACTCGGAACGTGCCTCTGTAGGGGAGTCGAGTGGGGGTAGCTCCCGGGGATCGGCAGCGTCGGTCGGGGATGGTGGCTGCAGTAACTTCAACACAGAAGCAAGAAACAGAACGAGGTGGCCACCAACCTCTTCAAAGTTGAATTCGGCCGCTGGCGTGCTCGGTCCGGGGACCTCATGCTATGATATCGTGAGAACTCGCGTCGAACGGGAACAGAACGAGTGGATACCTCGAGATCACTAGTTGATGTCTAATATTGTGTGTGATGAGATGGTTTGATAGAATAGCCAAATACTTACATGGAAAGGACCATATGACTCTGGGAGAATATGACCAAGGGCACGCACAGCGACTTTTCCATCCTGTCGTCCAGTTGCCAGATATGCGTCATCTGGGGAGAGGGTGATCGAGTATATTGTTGTGCTGTCCTCAATGGCAGAGCCAATCTGAGTCAGAGTTGACATGTCCAGGAAGAAGATGGATGAGAATCCATATGCAGCAATGAATTTGCCATTTGCTGCTAGAGCGATGGACTCGACATTGCTGTCAAAAGCTGGTGACTCGGCGACCTGGGATCCCGTGGACACAGCGAAAGACTTGATTTTGCGGTCATCAGTTGCCGCAAAAAGTTGCTGGTTGTCACTGGACCATGCAAGTGGAGTGGCTACATAAATTGAGGTTGTTTTGGTCTCGATTGTGACGAGTTCATCGCCATTGTGACTGTCGAAAATGCGGATCAAGCCTTCACTACGGGAAGTGGCAATGCGCTCGCCATTTGGGGAGAATTTGATTCCATTGACCTCATTGTCATGTCGGAGTGGGCTGATGAGTCTCTCCCCTGTTGTTATGCTCCAAATGTTCGCTGTCTTGTCGCCAGCAGTGGCAAACCTCATCGAATCTGGAGAGACATTGACCACATACACATCGTTTCCGCCGTCCACCTGGATGGCCTTTGCATGCAGCTCTGCATCCCACACACTTGCACCCTCATTGGTCCCGCATACTACCCACTGGTGATCTCTTGACACAGAGATGGCAAACACGTCCATTCCCATTTGGTTTCCGACCTCTTGATTGTCTTCAAGTCGCCATCATTGAATGCCATCACTACTCCCACTCAAAAGATGCTTTCCATCAGACTGGAATGCGACTGCCCACACTAAATCATCGCAACCAGTGTCAAGTACTATTGTTGGGTCTTGCTGCATTGTCAGCATTCAACGCTATCACTCTTCGCAGCTGCTACATACCGGTCTTTGTCGACGACATCCTCACTGATGGTACACTGTCGTGGAGTTCGAAGAGTGGAAGAAAAATGGTTTCGGTTCACTCGTGGGTGCGCAAACCTGCTCCTTAAACATGCTTCCTTATTCTCTATATGGGTCACAATTGCCTTGTGTCTTTGGCGCTTATTCTTACTCCCACCCGCTCCTAAAAATGCGTACATTCCATCACCCTCCCGAACAGGGAGTGTTCTCATTCCATACCACCCGATCCCAAATCGCGTCACACTCACATTCAATGGCACAGCCTCCACATCTTCAATATTATCATAATACTCCTCATCGTCATCTGGTTGTCGCTCTACAGACATGCCATGGTCGAGCTGCTCCGACCAGCTCATGTGACGGAGTGTACGACCGTCGTCGCGATGCTCGTCAAGTCCGTGACAGTCTATGCCACCTTTTGACCCTTATTCTGATCCCATTTGCGATTGTACAAGTTCACGCAAGTCCTTGGGGGGAGCTCAGGTAAGTTCCATAGCCTCCGACCTCATATGTCTTGATTTGGTGGTGGGGCGTGTTCTCGCTCTGACATATCGCCCTTAATGCCCTGCGGCTGCGGGCATGCAGCGGATCGCACCGTTATTGATAGAAAACCATGGAAATGGGGTGTGTCAGCAGTGTGTCGTCAGTGACCTCGTCGACCGCGAACGAGGATAAGGATATCGATATCGGATGGTTCACCGACGTTCAATTTTGCGTTGGACATGTCTTATTCGTAGACTGTCCGTATTTCAGCTCGCTGATCGCGACAGGTGACCGTGGAAGTGGTGAGCAAGGGCAGGTGAGAGGAGATCGTTCTATCCGGGTTGTGATGTAGCATCGATCGTTCATCCATTTATCTCTATCTCTCCTTTGGCCATGTCTCCGTCATGACCTCATTTCGTTTTTGGTTTTCACTTTATTCTTTTAGGTGTTTGTCAGTGTACCCTTCACATCTCTAGTTATATACCCCTAGGATATCTAGATGCCTTGCACCGTCGATGCTTCTCACGAGATGGAATCAAGTCGTGATTCTGCCCACAACTAATCAGGTCTCCTTGACAAAAATAGCCTTTACCCTTCCCGAGTTCTGGACGACGACTATTTCTCCTGCAAAGTGCTGCTCCGTGCAGACAAGCTATCAACCCCGCCACATCGAGTTGGAACCCACCTCGCAATGATATCGGTGGTAACATTGATCAACGGTCGGCGTTCTTGTGGGATTTATCTCGTCGATCGCACGGTTGTCTGATCGTGGTCCCAATCGAAAACGGGACGGATCAGAAGTTCGGATTAGTATCAGGAGACCCGATCCGTCGTCTGATGTAATACGAATGATGAGTCAATCTGGTCCAAGGTTAGGGTTTCCTTTCAACACAGCGATCACCATGACTGGCATCCTTGCCATCGC
>JBBPSI010000329.1:0-23155 GCA_038093515.1 Butyriboletus loyo
CTCAAAAAACTGTCCACATGTTTGCATGTTTTACAATAAATATCACTCAATGCAATAACCCCTGATCCTAACCCTAGGCAGTGGGTGTATGAAATGAGGTACCCGCTCATGGCCTTCTATTGGCCCAGGAATTAGGTAATATAGATAAGGTTTGATGGAATGTCAGCTATTTTAAAATGACAGGTCATGCAGACAGTTGTTTGACTTTACAAAAATCCAACTATCTAGTATTTGGTATGAGCTCCCTTGGCCTTGATAACTGCTTCAACTCTTCTAGGCATGCTTTCTATCCATTTGTGACACTGTTCCACAGAAATATTCCCCCACTCTACCACCACCCTTTCCCATAATTGATGAACTCCTGTAGGAGCACTATTATAAGCTGAGAGACATCTTTTGAGGTGATTCCAAGTGTGTTCAATGGGGTTGAGGTCTGGAGATTGTGCAGGCCAATCCAGAAGCTTGATTCCTTGCTCCTCAAACCAATTCTGGGCTCTTTTGGAGGTATGTTTGGGATCATTATTCTGCTGAAAAATGATATCATGTTGAGAAATTCAAGATTTCTCCATGTGTCATAGCAATTCTTCCTCTAGAATTTACACATACTGTTCACCATCCATCCTCCCCTCAACCTCACTTAAAGCCCCCACTCAATTGAACCCTATACCATCAGGAAATTTGCTCCAAACTTGACTGTACCTTTAACCTCTCTGGCAGTTAGGCTCTCTCTCTTCTTTTTCCACACATACACTCCTGTCCATCTGACCCAATTCTATTTATTTTGGTCTCATCTGACCAAATAATCCTCTTCCAGTCCTTATTGGTACTTGATAGCAAAGGCAAATCATCTTTTTCTAGGGCTAATTGGAAGAAGACATTTCTTCTTCTTCATCACAGCCTTTAAATGCACCCTCCTTGAGGTCTTTTCTTACTGTATGTGAGGGTATGGGAGGTTCAATGATGGAACTAATGAAATTTGTAGCCTGGACTGCATTTTTGGCCTTGCCAGTAATGATTTGCTGGACAATAGCACATTTGTTGGTAGGAGTAAGCTTAGAAGGACAGCCAGCATGAAGCTTCTCCTTGTCAGGTTGGATCTCTTGGAGTACCATAGCCACAGTAGACTTCCATAGGCCAGTCTGGGACACAATCTTCCTAGTTGAAAGGCCAAGAGAGGAGAGAGAGATAATATTTGTCTTAGAGAGGTTGAAATGGATTTCATGGTGATGGTGAGAAAGTAAACATAGGAGGATGAGGTTTATATATGTTGGCTGACACTCAGTTACATAAAGGTAACACAATAGGACCCTTGATGGATATATGTAATGATATGACAGCATCTAGGGTCTAATATATGTGATCAAAACCTAAAGTCAAACAACTGTCTGCATGACCTGTCATTTTAAAATAGCTGATATTCCATCAAACCTTATCCATATTATCTTATTCCTGGGTCAATAGAAGGCCAAGAGTGGGTACCTTATTTCATACACCCACCACCTAGGGTTAGGATCAGGGGTTATTGCATTGAGTTGTATGTAATGTAAAACATGCAAACATGTGGACAGTTTTTTGAGTCACTGTATGATTTCTTTGGTACTGAAAAATATATCTATTGAAAATCCTGTAAGAGAGACTCCTAAAAAGAACTTGGCACTGGGATCAACAAATAGTGTGCTTAATTCTCTTCTAAGACAAATGAACACTCAATCAAGCACTTCTAATTATAAACCCCCAGTAAAAAGTTCTTTGATGTTTGGTGGTGATTACTCTCTGTTGGTTACCATCACATACCAGTCAAATGCTACTTGGCAAACTTGTTCGCTTAAAGCTTTGCTGGATATGGGAGCAGTCAATACCTTCATCAATAAAAAATATTGCAATACATGCAAAATTGATCTTATTCCTTTACCATGTTCTATGGAAGTTATGAATGCGGATGGCTCTAAAGGAGCTATTGGATGAATCATGCACAAAGCTTCCCTTTTCATGGAGATTGATGGACATTACAAATCCATTGAGGCTTACATTTCCCTCTTGGGTTCCCATCAAATGCTTATTGGTTATGATTGGTTCACATGCCACAATCCAGATATTGATTAGTGTTTCAAAAAGATTTCTTTCAATCATTGTTCTCTGTACTGTAAAGTTATTGCAGACACCATTTCTTTGTCCAGCATTACCAGTCGTTGTTCTATTGAGCCTGGTGTGGCTGAAAAGGTGTCCAAGGCTTACCACAAGTATTTGGATGTTTTCTCTGAGGACAAAGCAGCACAGATGCCTGAGTGAAAGCCTTGGGATCATGCAATTGATCTTAAGCCTGATTTTGTTCTGGAAAAGGGTTGGGTTATTCCAATGTCCAATGAGGAACAGGATCAGATTAGAAGCTTTGTTGATAAAGAACTTAAAAAGGGTTATATATGTAACATCATCAAAGTCTCCTCAGATGGCCCCAGTGTTCTTTATTCCTAAAAAGACTGGTGACAAGCATCTAGTTATAGACCATTGTTATCTAAATGATGGAACCATTAAAAATGGTTACCTGTTACCCCTTATACTGCAGTTGATTGATAGGCTTAAAGGTGCCAATATCTTTACTGTGTTAGACCTTCAATAGGGTTTTAACAATATATGTATCAAAGAAGGAGATGAATGGAAAGCTGCTTTTGTAATGCCTATCAGGACTTATGAACCTACCATTATGTACTTTGGGCTCACCAATTCCCCTCTTGCTTTCCAAAACATGATGAATGATATATTTAATAACATGTATGCCATTGTCATTGACAACATTATGATATTTGCTAAAGGGAGAACTAAGGCAGAACATGAGGATATTGTGTAAAAGAAGTCCTCCAATGCCTTAGGGACAATGATTTATTTGTAAAACCAGAAAAATGTGTCTTCTCTTCTGATAGGGTAGACTTTCTCAGTATGGTAGTTTTCAAGGATGGTGCTGAGATGCAGACCAAGAAAATGGATGCCATCTGTGACTGGCCTGTTCCCACATGTCTTAAACAAGTCCAAGCATTCCTTGGATTATGTAATTACTATAGGAGGTTTATTGAAGGCTTCTTGGAGATAGCTCACCCTCTCAATAATTTGATGAAGAAGCATACTTCTTTCAAATGGGGTAAAGAAGAACAGTTGGCATTTGATATGCTGAAGAAAAAGTTTACAACAGTGCTGCTTTTAGCCTACCTAGATCATGACAAGGAGATTGTTATAATCATATCTCTTATAACAGACTCTTGCATTCAGACTTCATCATTTCTCTTTCAAAGGTCATGTGACTCAACACACATGATCATGGGATAGTACATGTGACCATAGGCTGACTAAGCATATGATGTCATGGTCCAGACTGGCCCAGACTCTATGACATCATGCCTCATGTATTTTATCTCCATTTACTTCTCTTCTTTTTGATCACTGTCGACTTCTATTTAATCACCGTTGACTCTGTGCTTCTCCTTGTATGTACATGTATAGTAATTAGTCTCACACACTGCTTGGTCTGTGTGTGTTCCCTTGTAATATAAAAGGCTGGTGATTTAGGCTAGGATTCCCTAGCTTTAACCACTTGTCTATTCGCTGGCAACAGTTGAGGATTAAGGTCTTGAGCTCTACTCTTTTATACTTGCCAGTTCTCTGTGTAGAGCTGCAACAGTAGTGGAACTGCCTGTGACTTGATAACATTTGTTGTCTCATAACAGAGATAAGGGTAGAAACAGATGCTTCAGATATAGTAGTGGGAGCTGTTCTTTCCATAAAAGGATTGGACAATCTATGGCAACCCTGTGCATTCCTTTCGCACTCTTTTGACACTGCAGAATGGAACTATCCAAGCTATGATAAAGAACTATTAGCTGTTATCCATGCCTTAGAAGAATGGAGCCACTATCTAATCAGGAGAGAAGGTTTTGAGATCTGGACAGATCACAAGAACCTTGAATATTGGAAGAAACCACAAACATTGTCTGGATGACAAGCCCACTGGCATGTGTTACAGTAGTGGTCTACTTATTTCTCCCCCTACCAATTGGACTACCATTTTCTCCTAGCCTTTCACTAGTTCCCTTTGAATGGTACAACTGTTCCAATTAGTCATCACTTCCCATGCTAGGACACTATTTCTTTCATACTCCAGAACCTTCCTGAGTATTCCGCCCCCTTTAGTCTTTATGACTCTCATGACCCAATCAGGGTCATGGTCTGTGCGCAGACTTATGTACTATATAAACCCAGTCCTAGGACACCTGTAACCTATCTAGTTCTATGCAGTAACCTGCTAGCAATTAGTTTCACTCCAGACTCTTAGTGCGAACACTAAGACATAGTCTGAGAAACCATCTCCAAAGAGTCCCACGGCTACTCCAGAGTGCCACCTGGTGTTCTAGTTATTAGCGCCCAGCATAACAGCATGCACTTCTCCAAAAGTTCAATTATCTTTTCATGTACAAACCAGGATCTACCAATGGCAGAGCAGATGCACTTTCACATCAAGCAGACCATGGTAATGCTGTAACAGATCACAATACAAACATTACTGTATTACCTCCAAATCTTTTCATTAATAATGTTACTCTTTCTTCTTCCTTTTATGATACACTACAAGAAGAATCTGAAAAAGAAAAAGAAAACCCAGGATTCTATTATGATCTGGATCAATCTGTATTTATTAACAAAAAGAAAAAAGTCTTTGTCCCTGAGGCACTTAGAATACAATTACTTAACATATGTCATGATTCTCCTATCACTGGCCACTCAGGACAAGCCTGTACAGCACATCTTCTCACACAACACTTTACATGGCCTGGTGTCACAAAGGACACTAAACATTACATAGATAGCTGTCAAGCATGTGCCCTCATGAAGGGTAAGCAAAATGCATCAGCAGGAAAATTATTACCACTTCCCACAGCTAGTCATCCATGGGAAGATATTTCTGTTGATTTTGTCACTGGACTTCCACTTTCTAACAGCTTTGATGCCATTTGTACGATAGTCAATTGTTTCTCCAAAGAAGTGGTTTATGTCCCTTGTATGACAACTACCTCTTCTAAGGATTTAGCAGTTATATTTAGAGAAAATGTTTGGTGTATTCACGGACTTCCCCTTACAGTAGTTTTGGACTGAGGTCCTCAGTTTATTTACCACAGAGCTTTGCAAGCTTCTCAGTGTTTCCCAGAAAATCTCTATTGCTTATCACCCTCAGTCTGATGGGCAACCAAATGGATAAGGAGATGGAACAATATTTATGTACCTATGTGGCTAAAAAACAAGAAACATGGGCTGAGTGGATTAAAATCACTCAGTTCAATCATAACAATTCCCTTACCACCGCCACTGGTACTATTCCATTCTCTATAACATGTAATTATTATCCATGTATCAGGTTTGAGAAGTCTTCTTCTACATTAGCTGGAGATTTCACATGTACAGCCAGAAAGGCTCATGCCTAAGTCAAGGAAGCTTTGGAAGAAGCTTGTAAAAGAATGGTATCTGTTATGATTCTTTCTTTTCTTTTCTTTTCTACTTAAGCATATCTCACAATAGCTTATCCCTTAGCCAACTCAACTCGGAATTTCTTTCTTTCTTTTCATAGATAGCGAGATCCAACCCTCAATCTATTGCTCCTCTTTAAGGTAGTCCTATGGAATGTTCCATAACCTTCTATTGTACGACTTCCCTTCACCCAATGGCAATTCTCCTCCATATCGTACAATAGCCATCTTTCCTTTCCTATCCTTGGTCTGTGCACAAACTCCTGTACTATAATATGACAAGATCTAGCTACATTGTACTCTAAGCTAGATCTACTTGGAATCATCATCGATATCCTCATCCTCTTGTCTCTAGTAGCAAGTTGTCTTTCTTCAATCAGAACACCGGATAAATCCTTCATCTTGAAGGTTAGACTTAACGTCTAGAAGAACTTTTGAGTCCCAGAACTATATCCAAGTCTACACTTGTACTTACCCAGTCCAAGTGTAACAAAAGATCTAGCTTATCTCAAAGAACAACCACCATCGCTGTGGTCCTATCACCACCATTCAACTCTACCCAAAGAAACCCTTTGCCGGTCCTTCCTCATCCTGAAAACCCACTTGCCTCCACCCTAGAACTCCCCCTCCCGTTATCACCTCAGACCCTGAACCAGAACCCCCCAAATCAGCCAAATCGGAGATAGAAACAGACGTCCACCTTACAGACAAAGAATCAAAGCTTGACGATGAAGGGACCACACAGGAAATTTATAAATCCTTCTCCAACCTCTTTATTCTGCAATTCCCATCTGCTCCTTCTGGACTACCTTCTCCCACACCTGGTCCTGTTATAATTGTATCTCTTATAACACTTTTCTCTTTCAAAGATCACATGACTCAATGCATGTGATCATGGGATAATCCATGTGACCATAGGCTGACTAAGCATATGATGTCATGGCCCAGACTGGCCCAGACTCTATGACGACATGCCTCTTGTATTTAATCTCTGTTTACTTCTCTTCTTTTTGATTGCTGTTGACTTCTATTTAATCTCCATTGACCCTGACTTCTTCTCATATGTACATGTATAGTAATTAGTCTCATGCACTGCTTGGTCTGTGCGCATTCCCTTGTAATATATAAAGGCTGGTGGTTTGGGCTAGGATTCCCTAGCTTTAACCACTTGTCTATTCGCTGGCAACAGTTAAGAGATTAAGGTCTTGAGCTATCCTCATTATACCTCGCCAGCTCTTTGTGTAGAGCTGCAACAGTAGTGGAACCGCTTGTGCTGTGATAACATTATTGTCTCGTTACAGGTCCTTCACCCATCAGCTTTAGAAATGCAAGAATGTCGACATACAAACCAACAGAGCTCAAGATAGGCTCACCAGAAGACTATGACAGAAGCTATGATAAATTGAACCCATGGCTGTTAACAGTCAAATCATACCTCCTCATCAATGAGGAACTATATGATACAGACAACAAGAAGATCACCTTTGCCCTCTCATACATGAAGAAAGGCATAGCATACCAATGGGCAACAATCTTCAGACAAGCCGCTCTAAATGGAATTTTCCCCTCCTACGGAAAATGGAGCGACTTTGAAAAGGTCTTCAAAGCGAACTTTGAACACGCAGACACAAAAGGAATGGCAATAGCTAAACTCGCCACTATGACAGTAGGAGGAAAGAATAAGAAGGGAGAGAGGATAGATCTAGAAGAATACCTTGCTGAGTTTCAGACCACTGCTTCACAATCAGAACTAACCAAAGATGTGGCCCTCATTGAGTTCTTCTCCAGAGGACTCAGTGCCTCTCTCACCTGCCAAATTTACAGCATGGATACTCCCCCAACCATGATGGCAGGATGGTACAAGCAAGCCATCCATTTCAAAACGCAATGGGACAAAGCTGATGCAGTCATCTCTTGATCCTCCCACAAAGAACCATTGTGCCCTACACACTACACTCCACCTCGAAAGGAGAAAGAACCCAACTACATGGATGTTGATTCCATCTGACTATCTAAAGAACAAGTCGAAGAACATTGGCGAAAAGGAAAATGCTTTAATTGCCACAAAGCAGGACACCTATCTCGGAACTGCCCGAAGAAGAAAGGAAAAGGACCTGAGAAGAAGGTGAGGAGAGCAGAGAAAGAGATTCCCAGGCTGGTCGAAGTAGAAAGTGACAATGAAGAGGACAAAGAAACCCTGCAAGTTGGCAAAGCTTCGACCCTCAAAGACCTTCTCATCAACTGGGAAGAGGATTTTTAGAACGGAGGCCTCAATCGATGCGAGTCCCCTCCCATTCCATATCATGCACCCCTGTAATACTAGCTGACTCAGAGAAATGTTCAATAAAAGTCTCAGCTCAGTTAATCGATCCAAATGAAGCACTAAAAATCGTCAAAACCTCTGCCCTCATTGACTCAGGAGCAGATGTCTCATGCATTGACTGGGACTTCGTCAAGAAACATCACCTACCACAAGAATGACTCCCCACCCCCATCCCTGTATGAAATGTCGACCAAACAAGAAACAAAAACGGTGACATCCAATTCACCACCTCCCTCTATTTTAAAATAGGAGGAATGGTACAGAAAACAAAATTCTATGTCATGCACTGTGGCAAAGAAAACATAATCCTCAGGCTTCCCTGGTCAAAGGCAACCAACCCCATCATCGACTGGAAGAAGAAGACCATTACCATTGACAAATCAAAAGCCAAATCCCTAGACCTATATTTCTTGCATACGTCAAAATGAGGAACCTATCTCTCAAAGAACTCGAAACCAGAAAAGAAGTTCAACATTCCTGGACATATCAACATCGACTACATTCAACAAGAAAGGATCTTCAACTTCTGCAAGTACCAACCCCCTGAAACATTCACAGAAAAAGCCAAATGACAATACTCTCTCAATTGAGTACTTAAGAAATCGATACTTTCTGAACACCCCCAAAGCAAAACAAATTTGTGCCTTCACCACCTCCACGAAGCTAGCACAGGAAGCAGAACGAAACAAACTGAAGCCAACCCTTCCAAAAGAATATGAAGAATTCAGCGAAATCTTCACAAAAGAAGCCACAGATCATATACCCCCCCATCTTGACCATATGACCATGGAATCCATCTCGATGAAACATTCATCCCAAAAGTCTCGAAGATCTATCCATTGAACTCTGAGGAGAGAAAGGCAATGGAAGATTTTTTAGAAGAAAACCTATGAACAGGAAAAATCTGACCCTCTAAATCCCCACAAGCATCGCCCTTCTTTTTCGTCACGAAAAAGGATGGAGGACTTCGCCCCTGCCAAGATTACAGATATGTCAATGAACATACAACCAAAGATGCATACCCCCTTCCCCTAATATCTGATCTCATCGATAAACTTAAAGATGCCAAGGTCTTTACCAAGTTTGATGTTTGATGGGAATACAACAATGTGCGAATCAAGGATGGAGATCAATGAAAAGCTGCCTTCATCACCCACAAAGGACTCTTTGAACTGACAGTAATGTTCTTCAGACTTTCCAACTCTCCCCCTACATTCCAAAGATTTATGAATGACTCGTTCAGGGACCTCATCGCAGAAGGATGGCTTGTCATTTACATGGACGACATCCTCATCTTTTCCCCTGATGAAGAAACCCATCAAGAAAGAACCTGATGAGTTCTCCAATGAATGAAGGAACTCAATCTATGTCTCAAATTAGAAAAATGCAATTTTGCCATGAAAGAAGTTGAATACCTCGGAATGATCATCAAACCAGGGCAGGGAGCAATGGACCCAGTGAAGTTGAAAGGGATTTCGGAATGGCCAACACCCCAAAAGGTCAAAGATGTGCAATCCTTCCTAGGATTCACCAATTTCTATCAACAATTTATTCCCCATTATTCTGATATTGCCTAACCCCTCCTGGATTTGACAAAGAGGACACAAGCATCGGAATGGCTCGAACGTCAACAAATTGCCTTCACCACTCTCAAGAATATATTCCTCTCAGAACCAGTCCTCACCATGCCTGACTTGGCCAGGCCATTTGAAATAACCACCAATGCTTCAAAACACACCTCAGGAGGAGTCCTTTTACAGACTGATGCCAACAGAGAATGGCACCCCTGCGCCTACCTTTCTCAAACCTTCTCCCCAGCAGAACAAAACTATGATATCTATGATCGAGAACTCCTTGCAGTAATCAGAGCCCTGAAAACATGGCGCCACTATCTCCAAGGATCTCAATACCCAGTAAATGTCTTCACTGATCACAAGAACCTTACATACTTCCAACAACCACAGAAGCTGAACCAATGCCAAGTACAATGGCTTCTAGACCTTGCAGACTTTGATCTGAAGATAACCCATGTACCAGGGAAGGATCTCTCAGCCCCTGATGCATTATCTCGACAACCTGACCTCATCCCTTCCACTGACACTGATAATGACAATGTCACCCTTCTTCCCACTACCCTCTTCACCAACCTCATCAACACTGAACTACGAGATCGCATCTCTTCATCCTCCTCTTCTGACCCCCTTATCCTTGATTCCCTTCAAGCAATGGAAGGAATAATTCCCCAGAAATTCAGATCTCAACTTTCCAATTGGAAATTCGACGCTGGAATCCTTATGTATCAAGAGCAGGTCTACATCCCTGCAAACCTTTGCAAAACCATGCTGGAACGACACCATGACCACCCAACAGCAGGCCATCCTGGATACCTGAAAACCTGTCAACTGGTTGCTTCTGAATGCTGGTGGCCTGGTCTTGCCACTTTCATCCGAAAATATGTTGAAGGATGTGCAGCCTGTCAACAGAACAAAGCCAATACTCATCCAACGACCCCCCCTTGACTCCGATCCCCTCCTCCACCTCACAGCCATTCCAGCAGATCTCCTGCAATCTCATCACTGATCTCCCTCTGACAGCTGATGGCTTTGATACCCTATTGGTCATGGTTGACCATGGGCTTACTAAGGGGGTAATTCTATGCCCTACCAAGAAAACCGTGGACTCCTCAGGAATTGCTTCCCTCTTTTTATTAAAAGTATATGCCAGATTCGGATTATACAACAAGATAATCTCCAACAGAGGCCCTCATTTTGCCTCTGCCTTTGCAAAAGAACTTGGAAAACTCCTAGGATACAACCTCTCCCTCTCAACAGCATACCTGTTATAATCATAACATTTATTCATACACTTTGAACTTTGGACTTAGTCGTTTGAATCAGCTTTCATTTTCAAAGGTCACATGACATAGTGCTTGTGGGAACTTACATGTGATCTCCTGCTGACTAAGCATATGATGTCATGGCCTAGACCAAGCCTAGACTCTATGATGTCACAACACATGTATTTAATCTCTGTTTGGTTCTCTGCTTTTTGATTGCCATGCCTTGTGTGGTCAATCACCATTGCACTTCTCTTCTTTATGATCCCCATTGACCCTGTAGTCTATCCATGTATAGTAATTTGTCCCACACACAGCTTGGTCTGTGCGCATCCTTGTCTATTCACTAGCAACAGTTGAGGATTAAGTTGAAGCTCCAGTTTCATCTCTGCCAGGTACTTGTGTATACCTGCAACTGTCGTGGACTGCTTGTGGCTTGGTACTATGTGCTAGCATTCAACTGCATGTTGCCTTCACAACACTTGGTTAAAACTTCAGATACACACCTGGTCCCCAGGGTAGGGGTAGTGTGCTTGTCGGTGTTTGGCCAATAGCGTACTTTCTCGTTTCTCCTAACCACACTCCAGTAGGCCTCCACTTGATGGAGCAGATATCCCGCTGAAGGGAAAACCCGGTGCTCAGGGTTTAGAACCGCTACTGCATGTTCAGCAGTTTTTATTTCTGATTGCCCCTGCCGCTTTTAGGGGAACCCCTTGGAAGAGTAGTTTTTGGATCTCGCATAACACTTGTAACAATTCATTTGCCGTCACTCCCTTGGAGTTGATATTCTGTACAAGGGTCATGCCTTGTTTGCAAAGAGCGACTTTGGGACCCCCAAATCCCATTGGCTGAGCTATTCTCATTCATTATAGTCCCTGTGGTAACACGGGAGGTAGAACCCAGAAAAAGTGTTTTCAAAATTTGTCAAATAGTAGTATTAAAGTCTATACCCATTTCTGTCCATTACAGGACAAAGCTTTGTCAGAGATACTACCTCTGATTGAAGAAATACTTTTTACATTCTACTTGCTGTAGAGTCCCCCAAAGTCACCTTGGAAGATAGGAGACAGTAAGGGTCTTTATAGTTTGTAGCTTTCCTTTTATTTTTGTCGAAGAAGCTGGTTCAGCTGAAGAAAAAGGTTGCTAAAGAAGATTCAAGAATCACCCCCTTTCCTCCGACCCCCAACTTCTTTAATTCCCATTTACCAAACTGGGTTCTGAAACCTCCAACGACTTTCCAGTCGACCACGAAAAAAGAATGTCGGACCCAGGCCCCTCTGCCCTCTTCTCATACGACGACCAGACTCTATGCGACCTCTTCACATAATGGCTCAACAAAGAAAAACAGGAAAATGTGTTGAAAAAGGTTGCTGATCCTGGAGAATGGGACAGCGATTGTGAGAAATTCCACCACTGGTGGACTTCCCTCAAAGTTTGGGTTTCGGTTAATACATGGAAGATGGATAAGCTCCGCACCGTGGCTGTCCTAAGCCGAATCAAAGGAAAGGGCAAGGATTTCTCACAATTGGTCCTCGAAGACTATGTAAATAACGAGGACAAATATGTTGATCCCACCAACAGAAGCAAGGGAAAGATGGGAGACAAGGCATGGCCCAATTGGGAATACCTCCAAGCCATGATCCATGGCCATTTCCAAATTGACGTCCTGACTCACCAGGCGTTAATTAAATTAGCAGCCCTTTCCCAGGGTCAACAACCTATCGACACCTTCCTCGAAAGGTTTAAAGTACTTTACTGGCAATCGGAGTGTGAACCAAAGCACACAATCGAGCTCCTCAAGAGAGCCGTAAAGTACAAGATATACAAACAGGTCTTCTTGTCCATTTCAGAAGACATCATGGAGGATTTCAACCTCCTAATAGAAGAGTTTAGAAAGGCAGGAAGGGTGTTCGAGCAGATGTATGCCGAAAGAGGTACAGGGCAGGCTAGACAATGGCAGCCCTTTACACAACAACCTCAGAGGGGATATCTGTTATGCTGGGCGCTAACAACTAGAACAACGAGGTGGCACTCTGGAGTAGCCACAGGACTCGTGAAGCGTTTCCGAGCTGGGTCTCAGACTATGTCTTAGTGCGCACACTAAGAGTCTGGAAGGAAACTAATTGCTAGCAGGTATCTGCGTAGAACTAGATAAGGTACATGGGTATAAAGACCAAGTCTTTATACTACTGAAGTCTGCGCACAGACCATGCTACTAATCGGGTTGCGAGAGTGAAAGTACAAATGAGGAAGGAGTACTCTAGAACATTCTGGAGTACGAAAGAAAGTGTGTCTGTGCATGAGAAATGATGACTAAGCTAGAATGGCTCGTACCATTCGAAAGGCACTAGCAAAAGACTAGGCGAATGAAGTAGTCCAAGTGGTAGAGGAAGGAAAAAGTATACCACTACCGTAACATTACCCCCTTCCCATGGTGGAGACTCTGACTCCACTACTTGTAAAGTCCCCTCACTGAGAGGCTCCCTCGTTGAAGTCATTATTGTAAGCATTGTCAGCAGAGACATCTCCCCAGACGTCCTCCGTAAAGGTGCAGTTGGCGACGATGTGGCCAACGGCGCTGCAAAGGCCACAGACACGCCTTGGGCAAAACTCCTGTATATGACCAGGGGAGATCTGGTGGCAAAAGGGGCAGGTATAGTTGGGACAGTCAGAAGTGCCTGGTGAGGTTGGCAACGCACTGTACGAGGCGGTAGGGGGGAGTGTTGACGAGCGACCTGGGGCTCGTTGACGTCAGTCCGAAAGGACTCCAGGGACTCCCTGGTCGTCTCGCGAGACAAATCCGCTACCAACGTGGTTGCAGGAGACTCCCGGGCAGATGGAACTGGTACAGGTAGTGGTGAAGGAGATCTCTCCACAGGAGGGTGAGGCACTGGATTGGGGCCGCGAGCCATGGGACAAAGGAAGCCGATACGGTCGGCGGAGTGGAGATAAAATTGCCACTCTCTGGGAGCAAGCGCCATGAGGATGGGACGAAGGACAGGAGCCAGAATACCTTGCAGGAGTTGGTCTATGACATATCCAAATCCTTCCATGTGGAGGATATCCAGGGTGTATCCCCAAGCTTCCATCAGGGAAGACTCGAGGGCGGCGGCATATACGGGGGGTTGGTTGTCAGGGCAAAGGCGGGTGTGGATGGTGCGGGTGAGGGCGTAGGAGCGGTAGAGGCTGGCAAGGGTGCGGAGGACGTAATCTCCGGTGAAATCCATACGTTGCTCTAAAGCATACGTAGCGACGGGGTTTTCCAGTACAGCGGCGTAGAGGACATGGCGAGAAGAAACTGGGAGGCGGGAGGAACGGACGGGAGGCTGAGGCGGAAGGGGAGCATTGTTCTCAGTGGAAGCATTTTCGATGGGAGGAATAGCCATTTTCGAGTTTTACTGCAAAGATGGGGAGGGAAAATCCTTCGGGTGACGCAGTTTATAAGCCTTGAGCAAGGCCTGCGCATGGACCAAGTTCCCATTTGGCTCCCAGGTATTTGTTATAATTGTACCTCTTATACCATCTTTTGCATTTGGACTTCGTCATATTTCTCTTTCAATGGTCACGTGACTCAGTGCATGTGATTGTGGGATTATACATGTGACCACAGGCTGACTAAGCATATGATGTCATGATCCAGACTGGCCCAGACTCTATGATGTCACACCTCATGTATTTAATCTCCGTTTGCTTCTCTTCTTTTTGATCACTGTCAACTTCTATTTCCCATCATCGTCGACCCGTGACTCCCTTCGTATATACTTGTATAGTAACTAGACTCATGCACTGCTTGGTCTGTGCGCATTCCCTTGTAATATAAAAGGGCTTGTTGTTATAATCATAACATTTTATCCGTACACTTCGTACACTTTCACTTTGGACTTAGTCGTTTTCAACTTCAAAGGTCACGTGACATAGCGCACGTGATCGTGGGAACTTACATGTGATCTCCTGCTGACTAAGCATATGATGTCATGGCCTAGACCAGGCCTAGACTCTATGACGTCACGACACATGTATTTAATCTCCGTTTACTTCTCTTCTTTTTGATCCCCGCGCCTCGTGTGGTTAATCACCGTTGCGCTTCTCTTCTTTAGTCTATCCATGTATAGTAGTTCATCTCACGCACAGCATGGTCTGTGCGCACCTCTGTACAATATATAAAGGCTCGTGGTTAGACTAGGATTCCCTAGTTTTAACCACTTGTCTATTCGCTGGCAACAGTTGAGGATTAAGTTGAAGCTCCTTGATTCCATCTTGCCAGGTCTTTGTGTAGACCTGCAACTGTAGTGGGACCTTGTGTGAAAGGGTACTATGTGCTAGCATTCGACTGCGCGTTGCCTCGCAACACTTGTGGTTGCGGCTAGGATTCCCTAGCTTTAACCACTTGTCTTATTCGCTGGCAACAGTTGAGAGATTAAGGCTAAGAGCTATTCCTCATTACCTCGCCAGTTACTGTGTATAACTGCAATAGTCGCAGAACTTCGTGTGTGATAACTCTCGTTGTCGCAACAGTATTCTCCACTGCGGAGTATCCTTTCCAGGACACAAGGAACTGGCGGCGTCCCTTCGATCCTTGATGCGATAAGATCCGATCGATCTCATATTCTTCATCTCCGTCTATTTCTTCCGGGGGAGGGTTTGTGAAATTCGGACCATGCTCCGCAGTTTCACGATAAGGAGTCAGCAGTGACGCGTGGAAGACGTCATGGATCTTCCAGGTCGGTGGCAGTCAGAGCCTATATGCCACAGGGGAGATCACCTGTGCGATCTCGAACGGTCCTTTCCTTCTTGGTGCGAGCTTCTTCGATGGGTACCTGAGTCGAAGATTGCGCCCTTCAAGCCAAACCTTATCTCCTGTCTTCCATGGCCGGAACTTGGAAGAGATCCGCTCTTTCATTAACCGACGTGCCTTCTCGTGGGCTTCCAAGGCTTCCGTTCGGGCTCCCGTGAGTTCCGAGAGTCTGGACTCGAGGGCGGGGAGGAAGGTCTTGCCGATTGGAGGATAAGACCTCGGTTCATAGCTGACCATCAGAGAGAATGGAGTCACGTTGGTTGATGAGTGAGTCATGGAATTATGGGAAAACTCGGCCATAGGGAGTAACTCGGCCCATCGTTCTGGGTGACCATCACAGAAGATCCCGAGATACGTCTCCAGTTCTTGGTTGACTCGTTCAGTTTCTCCATCGGTCTGAGGGTGGTATGCGGAGGAAAGGGCGAGGTCGTAGTTGAGGAGCCTCATGAGCTCTCTAGCAAAGGCAGAGGCGAACTGGGGGCCTCAATCAGAGATGCAGCAGGAGTGAAGGCCGAATCGGAGGAAGACTGTTTTGAAAAATAACTTGGCAACCCCTGCCACATCAATGTCTTTGTTACAAGGGGAATAAATTACCCCCTTCATAAGCCCATGGTCTATGACAGAATCATAACCTAAAGAGGGAGGAAGCCCGGTGATGAGATCAACCGAGACTTGTTCGAAGGGACGAGAGGCCACACTGGCCAGGGGGGTGAGTATTAACCTTATGCACCTGGCAAACAGCGCAACCAGAGACGAAGCGATGGATGAGGTTAGCCATACCAGGCCACCAATAATCCTGTTGCACCAGGTTTTGGGTGTGGAAGATGCCACCGTGACCACCAGTGGGGCTTTCGTGCAGGGATTGGATGAGGTCGATACGGGCGGCTTCCGGAATGTATTGTTTCTTATGGAAGTACAGGTCCTTTCTGTTGAAGTCCCAGTCACCGGTGTTCATCTTGGGAAAGAGGGGGGAATCCTCGTACAATGCCTGCATACATTGTTTAATCATAGGGTCGGCGGGGGAGGAGGCAGCGATCTTCTCTGCAAGGGCCATGTCAATCTTCCAGGCGAATAAGCTATCGGGTAGGAGGGTGACTTCCTGGTTGTCAGTGGAAGTGTCAATGTCATCACGTTGGGACAGGGCGTCTGCAGGGCCCATCTGAGTACTGGGGATATGGTGAAAGTGCAGGTTGAAATCCTGCAGGAACATTAGCCATTGTGCTTGTTGGCGGGACAACTTGTTAGGTTGGCGGAAGTATGTGAGATTCTTGTGGTCAGTGAGAATCTCTACTTGATGGCCCGTTCCGCAAAGATAATGTCGCCATTCTTCGAGGGCGTGGATGACCGCGAGCAGCTCACGATCATAGATATCATAGTTCCGTTCAGCTGGAGAGAGCATCTTTGACAAATAGGTGCAGGGATGGAGATCGCCATTGGCATCCTTCTGCATGAGAACCGCCCCAGTAGTGGTGAGGAAAGCATCCATCATGACAGCAAACGGCTTCATGACGTCCGGCATGGAGAGAATGGGTTGGTGAAGGAAGGACTGTTTGATTGCTTGGAATGCCTGTTCACAAGCTGGGGTCCATGCCCATGGGGAGTTTTTCTTGGTTAAGTCATGGAGAGGTTTCACGATGTGAGAGAAATCCTGAATGAACCTGCGATAGAAATTGCAGAATCCAATGAAAGACCGGACGGCTTTCATGGAGGTCGGGGGATTCCATTCTCGTATCACCTTCAGCTTAGTAGGGTCCATCTTGACCTGTCCCTCTCGGACCATCATCCTGAGGTATTCCACTTCCTCAGCATCAAACGAGCACTTTTCTAGCTTGAGGAACAGTTTGTGTTTGTGTAACCTCTCCAGGACCCGGATTGTTCGGGCTTCGTGTTCAGCAGTGGTGGCAGAATGGATTAGAAGGTCATCCATATAAATGATCAGCCACCCTTCAGCCATGAGATCACTGAAAATGTGGTCCATCAGAGCCTGGAACATGGCTGGGGAGTTGCAAAGTCTGAAGAACATCATGGTGGGTTCGAACAGCCCTTGAGGAGTAATGAAGGCCGCCTTCCAGCGGTCATTTGGTTTGATGAGAACATTGTTGTATCCCCAGCGGATATCCATCTTGGTGAAAATCTTCGAACCTTTGAGACAATCGACAAGGTTGGAAATGAGAGGGAGGGGGTAGGCGTTCTTGACCGTATGGGAGTTTAAGTACCGGTAGTCTTGGCAGGGATGTAGCGAGCCATATTTCTTAGAAATGAAAAAGAAAGGTGCTGCTTGGGGCAACTTCGAGGGAGTGATTTTCCTGGACTTGAGGTGTTCCTCGACGAATGCCTTGCATGCCTCCGACTCTTTTGGGTTTAAGGGATAGATCTTGGCGACTTTCGGGACAAAGTCTTTGTTGAGGTCAATAGCATGGTCAAACGACCTGGACGGGGGTAGCTCCTCAGTGTTCTTTTTGTCGAAAATGTCTGCAAAAGATTTGAACAGGATGGGGAGAACAGCTTTCTCTTTAACAGCTTGGGTGGCGATCTTGGTGGCGATGGTTGCTTTTTGGACAGGGTAAGCTTCCCTTGCTGAAGCATCTACTTGCTTCTTCCAGAGCTTGGCGATCTTGGAGTCTGGGTCCAAGTCCAGGTACCATACAAGGTAGTGCTGCGTGATTGCCTGAGGGGAGTCGTGTCGGGGTTTCTTTATCTGATCTGGGAGATTGATGTGGCCGGTGGCCCAATCTATTACCGGGTTTGCTTCTCATAACCACGGTAGACCCAGGATCATGTTCTCTTTGCCTATGTTGAGGACTAGGAAACTCTGTTCCTCCTCGGTTTCTCAATTCTGATGGAGATGGTGACCTTGTGTCGAATTACCCCTCCTTGGTTGTTTGACCTGTCCACGTTCTGGGCACTAAGTGGCTTGGGTAGCCGTTGTTACAGTTTTACCCCTAAGCATACCCCGCCACTCGTTTTCCCATGCTCACGCGTCCCCGCCGCCCCCGCCGTCTTGCGATGCCGCCCATCGCCCGCTCCTTAGTCGCCTAGTGGACGTTATCCACTTCCCCGGTCGCTCCTGCGAGTCTCTGTGCCGTTGCACCGAGATAGCCCCTGTCTTCTCGCCCCGTCGGGCCGGACCTTCAGCTGAGCTGTCACGTCCCTTCTTCTTTGACCAATGACATTCCTTACATCACGTGACTAGCACGTGATTAGATTACGACGCGTTCTTACCTTCGCGTCGAGACCCGTATCCAAGGGCTCCGCCGTTCGCGCACTCTTCGCCCTGTGGGGCCGGCCTCATGGACATTGTCACTTCACGTTCAGCACTTCTCATTCGCTGACGATGTCGCCACCTTACTCGGAGCTTCGCTCCCTCATTACCGGCACTTTGCCGCTTTTCCTTTTGCCGCTATGACTCGAACGAACTCATAGCCCTATGCCCTTCGCTGCCACGCACAGCTCGGTCTGTGCACGATAGACACGAGTATATATACTCGCACTTAGACTAGTACGAGTTCTCCAGCTAATTCTACGCATCTACCAAGTGCATAGTAATCTAGCAATATACCCATCTCTTGCTGATAAAGCCGATAAGAGCCTGCTTGATCTCGTCTGGTCGCCACCACACAAGATCTCGCCGACACTTGCTTTGCAAGATACCTGATAGCGTCGTTCACGCGAGTTGGCCACTTCCTTATTAGGCTCGAGCCCCTAGTCAAGTGCTCGCTGCTAGTTATTGTGCACTATCAGCGTAACAGCCGTTCCATTGGCAGTTTCTTTTGCTTCACTAGATCACAATCTATGAAGCATCCACTTGTGCTGCTGTCCACCAGGGCGAATGTGTCGACGATTTGACCCCCTTCATGCATGAAAATTGACACAGGAACTTGTATTGATTGTGCATGGGGGTTCAATAGAACTACAGGGGCGATTACATGGAGAGGTGAAGATGTTGAAACTTCCCTCTCTTCTAAAAATCCTTTGGCCATTCTTCGACCACCTTGGTTGCTGCGATGGGCAGCCTTTCTTCATCTTCATTGAAGCATGCCTTGAGAACGTTCAAGACATCTTCCTGTTGAGTGCCTCGACCTTTCAACTTGGACAGGTAGTTGACGAGTGGGGAGGGCTTTGGTTCGGGAGGTGTGACAACGGCAGCGCGCGCGTGCTGAGGGTTGCGAGGGGGGCGAGGAGGCAGTCCTCAGGAACTCTGTCCATTATGTGGGGGGCGGGGATGGTTGGTTGAACGGCAACCAACTTGGTGGCAGACAAAGCATTTGTTCTGCTTCATGTACTCCGTGCATTGTACGGGAGTAAGTCGAACTGCATCTACATCCATGGCGTTGGGGTCCCTTCAGTTAGACGAGGGCTTGGAGGAAGAGGAGAAGGTGGGAATATAGTGCTTCCCTGCACGGAGGTCGTCGATGCGCATGTGTTGCGTGTGGAAGGCAGAGGTTTTCTTGGCCCAACCAGTGAGTGTAGTGGGGGGTTTCTCGCATGAGAGGACAGATTCGGCAAGGCGGGGGTCGAGTCCACGAATGAACCACTCGATGAGGGCCTTCTCATCACTTATTCCAGACTTTGCTGCAAGGAGTTGAAACTCTGTGACGTAGGTGTCATAGCCATCCTTGCGGTTGGCTTTGTTCTGGGTGAGGTTGTTACGGTAGTGGTCTACTTTTTCTCTCCACTACCATTGGGACTACTACATTCACCTAGCCTTTTGCTAGTTCCCTTTGAACGGTAACAACCGTTCCCGCTTAGTCATCACTTCTCGCGCACAGACGTGTTTTCCTTCATACTCTGGAACGTTCTAGAGTATCTTTTCCTCATTTGTACTTTCCCTTCTCGCGACTCGATTAGGGACATGGTCTGTGCACAGACTTCAGTAGTATAAAGATTCAGCCTTTATACCATGTACAGTATCTAGTTCTATGCAGCCTACTGCTAGCAATTAGTATCACTTCCAGACTCTTAGTGTGCGCACTAAGACATAGTCTGAGACTCACCCAGAATCGTCTCCCGAGTCTCGAGGCCACTCCAGAGTGCCTCCTCGCTGTTCGATTGTTAGCGCCCAGCGTAACAGAGGTTCCCCAGGTCAATTCAGGCAATTTCTCCTACATCGAAGGGGTGGAAGACTCTTTGGAAGTCCTCACAGAATGTCTTGAATTCTTGCTGTTGTATGGTGGGATGTCCGTCTAGGAGGAGGCCCATCCATCCTTCGGAGAACGTCTTTCCTTTTCCTTCGCTCATTTTCATGAGGAGGGCATTGATTTTTGACTTGTCATCAGGGAAGGCCGTCTGGTTGGCATCAAAGTAGGTGCGCATGGCGAGGAGCCATTGGGAGGCATCCTTGTTGAGGCCAGAGAAGTCCTTGGGGACGATGTTTTTCTTTTCGGACATGTCATCGTCATCATCGTCTGCGATGGGGAATGCGGGAGGGTAGTATGGCGGGGATGGGGAGCAAGAGACATGGGGGGTGCAATCAAGGTAGTCGCTGCTATAGTCGTCGTCGTTAGGTTCTTGTTCAGATCCTTGCCCTAGACCCTGGTCCTCGGATTGGTAAGAGGGTTCGGGGTCAGGCTGGGGCTGAGGGTCTGGCTGGGCAGGAGAGTGTGGCGGCGACGGGTTGTCGACAACGATAGGTTCCGGTTCAGGAGAGGGAACGCGGAAGGAGCGACCGACATGTCTTGATCGTGGGATGGAAATGGTGGGCGAGAGGGGAGGGCGGCTTTACTGCTGAGAAGCAGAAGCGAGGTGAAGATCTAGTTCTTTTGTTACGCTGGGCGCTAACAACTAGAACAACGAGGCAGCACTCTGGAGT
The DNA here is from genome assembly GCA_038093515.1 of Butyriboletus loyo. NCBI lineage: Eukaryota > Fungi > Basidiomycota > Agaricomycetes > Boletales > Boletaceae > Butyriboletus > Butyriboletus loyo. The sequence continues at coordinate 21,271 of JBBPSI010000329.1, forward strand.
AGCCACAGGACTCGTGAAGCGTTTCTGAGCTGGGTCTCAGACTATGTCTTAGTGCGCACACTAAGAGTCTGGAAGGGAACTAATTGCTAGCAGGTATCTGCGTAGAACTAGATAGGGTACATGGGTGTAAAGACCGAGTCTTTATACTACTGAGGTCTGTGCACAGACCATGCTACCAATCGGGTTGCGAGAGTGAAAGTACAAATGAGGAAGGAGTACTCTAGAACATTCTGGAGTACGAAAGAAAGTGTGTCTGTGCATGAGAAATGATGACTAAGCTAGAACGGTTCGTACCATTCAAAGGGCACTAGCAAAAGGCTAGGAGAATGAAGTAGTCCAAGTGGTAGTGGAAGGAAAAAGTATACCACTACCGTAACAATATCCTGCCCCCAAAGAACCCCCTCCTGGCTACACAGCCATAGGAACTCAACCAGGGCATGGCACCCTGATGGATCTCAGTGCCCAACAATCAGGTTCCAACACTAGGACCTGTTTTGGATGTGGAAATGTCGGACACATTCACCCAAATTGCCCCCAGAACCCGAACCGCGGGAAAAACCTGAGGCCACTCCTCACCCGAAAGTAAGGCAGCAGTGGATCCAGCAGGCCGATGGAACCTATATCCAGGGCTGGGTTCAAGTAAACTCTGCAGAGGTAACCCCTCCTAATTCTTCATATCAGTCAAGGCCATTACCGGCACCACCTGTGGTTGGAGCACCACAACAAGAACAAACCTCCCAGCATGCCGCATATATGGGAGATGATGCACGTGCCTATTGGGCAGATGTCTTCACTTGCGAAGCAAAGGATAAGGCTGCAAAGTCTTTAAAATAAATAAGTCTTTCAGTGTAGGGGTACCTGAGGGACTGGACACTAGTTTTCATAATCACTTCTCTTCTCTATCTACATCTGTGGACTATTCTGTAGACACAGATGAACTTTCTTACATACCTATGGAATCTAAGCTTTCGATTGGATCAGTATTCACGAATTCATCTTCAGATGTAAGCATGGATGTTCCTGGTTTGATTGATTGTGAAGAGGATGAATTTCTTGAATCTTGTATTGAATCAAACAAATTATCTATAGAAAAACTCAAAAGAGCATCTCCTGATGGGAGTGTGGCGCACAAAAGTGTGCTTAATTCTCTTTTGAGACAAATGAAAACCAGATCTCCGATTTCATCTCCGTCTCCTTCTAATTATAAATCCCCTAAATCTTCTTTAATGTTTGGTGGAGATTACTCCCTGATGGTGAAAATCACCTACCAGTCGAATGCCACTTGGCGAACTTGTTTGCTTAAAGCTTTACTGGATATGGGAGCAGTCAATACCTTCATTGACAAAAATTATTGCGAAACATGAAAAATAGACCTTGTACCATTAGATCATTCTATGGAGGTTATCAATGCTGACAGCTCTAAAGGAGCTATAGGTCGCATTACGCACAAAGCCTCCCTGTTTATGGAAATTGATGGGCACCACAAATCGATCGAGGCTTATGTGTTATAATCATAACATTTTATTCGTACACTTCGTACACTTTCAATTCGGACTTAGTCGTTTTCACTTTCAAAGGTCACGTGACATAGCGCACGTGATCGTGGGAACTTACATGTGATCTCCTGCTGACTAAGCATATGATGTCATGGCCTAGACCAGGCCTAGACTCTATGACGTCACGACACATGTATTTAATCTCCGTTTACTTCTCTTCTTTTTGATCCCCGCGCCTCGTGTGGTTAATCACCGTTGCGCTTCTCTTCTTTAGTCTATCCATGTATAGTAGTTTATCTCACGCACAGCATGGTCTGTGCGCATCTCTGTACAATATAAAAGGGCTCGTGGTTAGACTAGGATTCCCTAGTTTTAACCACTTGTCTATT
>JBBPSI010000330.1:0-22894 GCA_038093515.1 Butyriboletus loyo
AGCTGGAATCTCTCAGCTGGAGCTCACTGTCAGAAACTGTATATTCAAGTAGAACTAGCTTCACATACCTGGAGCTCACTGTCAGAAACTGAGGAACTAAGACAGTGAGCTCCAAGCTACATGCGAAGCGCTACAACAACAGTAAATAATGCGCCACAATGTGGCTGACAGCATGACTAAGGTAACACTCTAGAAATGCGCAGAGTGCGAAATAAGTAAATGTAACACTTCCCCCTGATTGCGCATCTCTGCACAATCTGAATCTAACTTCCCCCGAATGGGGCAAGTCCAATGAGCTCGCAGAACTGCTGCACTTTAGCACGAGGGAGCGCTTTGGTGAGCAGATCAGCGGGCATACTCGCAGTTGGTACGAAATGAGGCGAAATGACACCTGTATCAACCACATCTCGCAACCAATACCACCTGAGGTCGAGCTGCTTCATGCGACCATGATGCTCGGGGTGTTTGGCAACCTGGATCGCCGACTGGTTGTCCATGTGCAGGGTGGATGCACCAGGGAGCTCAAAACCGAGTTCCTGGAGCATTTTGCGCATCCAGACAATCTCCTTGCCAGCTTCGCATGCAGCGATGTACTCAGCCTCAGTTGTCGACAAAGCAACAATGGGCTGTCGCTTGGACATCCAGGAGACGACACCAGTGCCAATCTTGACAACATATGCGCCAGTGGAGCGACCAGAGTCCTTGCAATCGCCATGACTGGCATCAGAGAAGGTGGTGAAGAGTTCAGATGTCGAGGAGTCAGGGGAATAGGTGATAGCGTAGTTGAGAGTCCCCTTGATGTAGCGAAAGAGGTGTTTGATGGCATTCCAATGCGCAACTCCTGGATCTGAGGTGAACGAAGCCAGCTGACCGACCGAGAATGCGATGTCTGGGCGAGTTGTGCACGAGAGATACTGCAAGGAGCCAATCGCACCTCCATAGTCGACAGAACGCATGAAAGCGCGCTCTTCCGATGTCCTGGGGCTCTGTTCACGCGAAAGACACAGTCCTGGCTCCATAGGCGTCGAGACAGGCTTGCATTCGGCCATATTGAAGCGAGAGAGGACATCGATGCAATATTGTCGTTGGGAGATGGTGAGGGACCGCTTGGAGCGGTCGCGGTCGATTTTGATGCCCAGGATCTCTGTGGTAGGTCCGAGATCGCGCAACTTGAAGTGTTTGCGCAGATCCTCGATGGACTGCTTGATGGCATCAAGGGACTTGGATGCGAAGGTCATATCGTCCACAAAGACAGGCAACATGATCTGGACATCACCTCGGACAAAGACATACACAGCTGCATCGGAATAGGTCTGGGTGAAGCCCAATGACTCGAGAGTGGTGCGCATCTTGCGATTCCAGCGATTTCCACCTTGCTTCGTCCCATAGAGCGATTTCTGCAGCAAACAGACGGTTTCCTTGGTGTTGCCCTCTCCAAATCCCTCTGGCTGCTCCATATAGACATCGCAGTCCATTTCACCATTGAGATAGGCATTGGAGATGTCGACAGACCAGAGATGGAGGTCGTGGATCGCAGCAAGCGCAAGGATAATGCGAAGAGTGGGTAGGCGCACTGTAGGAGCGAAGACCTCGAGGTATTCATATCCCGGACGCTGGGAGAAGCCTTGGGCGACCAATCGGCCCTTAAAGCGCTCAAAGGAGCCATCAGCGCGATATTTCTTGGTGAAAATCCACTTGGACCCAATAACTGGTCGATCTGTAGGCCTGGGAACGAGTTTCCATGTGCCATTCGCCTTGTGGGCAGCCAGTTCGTCGAGCGCAGCCTGTTTCCATTCATCAGCTTCGTCTCCTCGCAATGCCTCCCTGTAGGACCTTGGATGGGCTGTATTTGTGCTGAAACACTGCGCCATATCAGCCTCTTCCTCGTCGGAATCAGAGGAGTCAGTGGACAGCTGAGCAGGGCTCAGTTTCCACCATTCGCGAGGTGGCTGACGTGTTCTGCGAGGTAAACGAGCACCAATCCCAATTGGACTCGGTGTGGGCTCTGGGACAGCGCCAGGTGGTGGTCTCTCTGGTACAGGTGCAGGTGGTGGCGTCTCAGGTAAACGAGCTGGTGGTGCAACTGGTGTCCTGGGTTCGTCATCCTGTTCCTCTGGTGGATCAGGCGCCCCCCCAGGATGTAGAATCCCAGGTGCTGTGGAATCGCCATCCTCGTCGTCTCCAGTGGTCACAGGTGGCTCATATAGAGTCGGAATGGGAATGGGAAGGGTGGAGGGTGGTTGTTGGACAGTTGACTGGCCAGTTGTGCTTCGTTCATCGAAATCAGCGCGTTCTGAGATGAGAGTGCGCTTTGTGGTTGGGTTGTAGAACTTCCAACCCTTGTAGCCATCTGGATACCCAATGAATACACACTTCTCGTAGTGCGGTCGCAGGGCATCGCGCTTGTCCTTCTGGATGTGGACATAAGAAGTGCAACCCCAGACACGAAGGTGAGATACATCTGGCTTTCGTCCATGCCAGAGTTCGTACGGAGTGGAGTTATCGAGTGCTGCAGTGGGGCATCTGTTCCACACATGGACGAGCGCAGCTAGTGCTTCGCCCCAGAAGGCCATCGCGAGGCCAGATTCCTTCAACATGGCTGTGATGCGCTCAGAAAGGACCCGATTGGCGCGTTCTGCGACACCATTCTGCTGCGGACGCGCTCGGACAGTGTGCTGGCGTTCGATACCGCATTCCTGGGTGAATTTGAGCATGGCATTGCTCATATACTCGCCTCCCTTGTCATCTCGCAGCGTTTTGATGCGACGCTCTGTCTGGTTCTCTGCAAACGCCCTGAATTGCTTAAATGCGTCGAAAACATCGGATTTAGCACGAATGGGCAGGACAAATCGATATCTGGAGTAGTCGTCGATGAAGGTCACCCAATAGCGGTAGCCAGAGAACGTGGGGTAGGGAATGGCGTGTACATCCGAGTGGACGAGCTCAAGGGGTCGAGATGCGCGAGATTGGGAGCTGGGGAATGGATTTGCGTGCATTTTGCCAGCGAGGCATGGCTCACAAATTGGATCAGGTGCCGACTTGCTGTCCAGCTTCATCCCAGTCACCAAATCGCGCTCCATCAGCGACTTGATGTCTGCCGAGTTGTGGTGCGCAAAGCGACGATGCCAGAGCGATAAGTCGAGCGGAACAGTTGTTGCAGCTCATGCATACTCAGTCATAGACTCTGTTGTACCATCCAAAAATGCGGCATTGTTGCTGTTAATGGTGGCGACGAATAGTGGTGGTCCAGATGCGCGAGAGAATGTCAAATGTGTTGCATTGATATGGACAACGAAGGAGGAGTGACGAGTGAGATATAAAACAGCCAGGAGGTTGTTCCTCAGCTGAGGGACATGTAGGACATTGGAGAACTCGACCGCTCTGCACCTCTTTCCGTCTATCACTGGATGGAACACCACTGACCCCACTCCGGCTGAATAGATGATGGTGTTGTCGGCGAGTTTGATTGGGACGCGTTTCGGCGCATAGTTGCGCAGCCAATGACGATGGGGTGTCATATGAGAAGTGGCCCCCGAGTCTGCATTCCAATCGTGGTCAGCATCGAGTTGGAGCGGCGAAAATGGATCAGAGTGATCCATAGAGCGCAAACTTGCATTTCCAGCCCGCTCGACGACCTCCTGAGTTCCTGAGGCAACCGAAGCAGACTGTTCACCCTTCCTGTCCTTGTGGTGGTTCGTCTTGTAATACTTTTTCGCTCGTTGGAGCGAATAGCACTTGCATTGGCAATGTCCTGGCTTGTCACAGAACGAGCATGGTGTATTTCGTGGGCAAGCGCAGGTGGATGATGATGTGGCGAGTGCGGAGTCAATGGGAGCTGCAGGGGCATCTGAGCGAGGGCGACGATTGATTTCCTCGGTGTGGAATGCGGCCTTGACCTTGTCTTTGTCGAGGTCAGTGAGGAGTGCCAATGACGACACAAAATGGCTGTAATCGGGCCCAAGCGCCCGAATCATCGCCATGCAGGTCAGCTCGGCATCCAGAGTCTTCATGTCGAAGCTTGACCCGCGCAGATCCTGGATTCGGAGCATAGACTCCTCGACTCGCGCTGCAAGCGCAGGCAGGGACTCCTCAGCGCGTTTCCGGATGCTGAAGAACTCGTCGTAGGCCACAAATCTGCTGCTGGCCTTCTGCTGGAGAAAGACCTTCTTAAGCGCTGCCCAGGCTGCAGTGGGGTCGTCCTGGTCCGCTCGGATGTGAACTCGCTGGTCTGGCGCAATATTGAGCATCAACTCGCCAGCTGCCCTGTCCTGCTTGATGTCCCAGGCTGTCTGGTCTGCTCCAGAAGTCGAAGGGCGAACCTCTTTTCCGTCTACGAGTCTCCAGAGTCCCTTGGAGCGGAACAGTGCTTTCATCTCCTCGCTCCAGGTGACATAGTTAGGGCCAGTGAGGTGTTGAATGCGATGGGAGTGTTGTTGGTGGTCAGACATGGTTTTCGGATGGAATGGGGGTGGATGGCAGCGACGAGGTGTGGTTTGGATGCACCGAGGCGGACTTTGAAGTATTTTCGGCGATGTAGTGAGAACAATTTTGATGCGACTAGAGCGCAGGGCTCATAACCTATTAGCAGCTGGAATCTCTCAGCTGGAGCTCACTGTCAGAAACTATATATTCAAGTAGAACTAACTTCACATACCTGGAGCTCACTGTCAGAAACTGAGGAACTAAGACAGTGAGCTCCGAGCTACATGCGAAGCGCTACAACAACAGTAAATAATGCGCCACAATGTGGCTGACAGTATGACTAAGGTAACACTCTAGAAATGCGCAGAGTGCGAAATAAGTAAATGCAACACTTGCTTACCTCGGCATAATTGCACCTTGGGACCCCTAGCGTCTGGTGGACCTTGTCCTGCATGTACCATGCAATGCAGGCCCAGTCCCCCTCTACCTCAGCTGCCCCATGAACAATAAGCCTCCCAGAGAATGCAACTACAGTCCCTGGGGGATACCATAGCCTTAAGTCCTGTCTTGGGAAGATCAGGTCAAGGCTGCTATAATTTCCTATGCTGAGGAGTTGGTCAAACAATTGTGGGAGCCCATTGCGGTCCAGATGGCAGCAGCTGGACCGGTTCACCATTGCAGAAAGGCTGTTGAAAACAGAGGGCCACAGTTGAAGGATGCCCTGCAGGTCAGTGAGGTCATCTGCAGGTGCAATCTGCCAAAGCTGAATCATTGCCTCCTGCACTAGCTCATACATCTCCAGGTGCATGATGCTAATGGCAGCGGACATTACCGAATGCGCCCCCATAATCTCACTGAGCCACTCCCTCCCTTCATCATCATTGTGCCCTGTCTTTAACGTTGCAGAGATCTCTAGCTCGCCATTTGTATGCTGTAAATAGATGTAATGTGTGATGCCCATATCAGCAAATGCGACCTACATTGCACCCCTGTTGATACCATGCTGGGGACATGTTAATGCAGCCCGCCAGCTCAGCATCCTGTTGGAAGTAGCTCCTGTGGGTTCTCCATTTTGCCCCGAGGTCAGATGCAGTGATGCTCGCTGCAAGCATCCTGCAGAGATGCCGAAATGACCCCCATATGGCGGTCTATATGGCGGCTCAGAGGATATGACCGAAGGCTCAACATTGTGCTCACCTGGCTTGCCATACTGAGCGCCTGCAGGAGGTACCATGTGATTATGTATCCGCGCTCATTGACGATCATTGTGGGTCGCAATAATTGCTGCAAAGCACCCTCCATGGACTCCAAGGCCACATCGCACTTTGCTTCAAATCTCAAAATGCTATCCGCCTCCCACATTGGATCAAAGCCCTGGAGCCTGACTGAAGGGCAGATTAATTCCATTGCACAGTAATGTAACATGGTCATACAGGGGTTCCTGTGAGCTTGCACTAGGGCATGCACCATTTGATCCACCTGGCAAACTACATCAATGGAAATGTTGATATGCAGTAGAGTGCAGGATGTACTGGCGGGTGATTGTGTTTCGGCAGAGAATCTCAATCGCATGTAGGATGAGACGCGATCCATCATCAATATCGGCAAGCCAGCAGGCGCCTCTGTTAATGCGGATCTGGAATGCATGCTGGGAGGTGGAGAGGGATCGATTAGGCTTATGTCACTTCGGGACAAAAGGAGCCACTTGAGGGGCAGGATGCCACCTTTGTAGGCCCGCGATCCGACACGTCCGCAGCATGCATATCCCCGCAGGCCATTCGGCACTGAGCTTATCCCCATTGCGGGCCCACACCTGACCTGCCCACTTCTAGCATATGCCCCCTGAGGGCCCGCTCGTTACTACTGCCTACCCCCCTGAGGGCCCGCCCACTACTAGCATATGCCCCCTGAGGGCCTGCTCGTTACTACCGCCTACCCCCCTGAGGGCCCACCCGCTACTAGCATAAGACCCCTGAGGGCCCACTTGTTACTACCACCTACCCCCCTGAAGGCCCGCTCATTGGTAGTATATTTGCAATGCAACCATGGGATTTATCCCTAGTGGGCCTGCCCGTCTATAGGATATGCCCCCCAATGGGCCCACCTGTTAATGTATTCTTGATGCACATGCAGGCCCGCCCCAGGGTGGCCATACAACAAGTGATATTGTCAACCTGGGGTGGCCATATACTATGTGACAATGTGACTACATGGGCTCCTCCAATTCAGTCTCCACTCTCAATGCATCTCCAACCATGGCCCTCAGTTCCCCTCTGCCTTTGCCAGAGAACTCACAAGACTTCTCAACTATGACCTTGCCCTCTCCTCCACATATCACCCTCAAATGGATGGAGAAACAGAATGTGTAAACCAGGAGTTGGAAACGTACCTGAGGATCTTCTGTGACAGCTACCTGGAACAATGGGCTGAGCTACACCCCATGGCTGAGTTCTCCCACAACTTAATGTCCCACTCCTCAATGAACATGACACCATTCTCCCTGATGGTTGGATACAAGCCAAGGTCCTATCCTCCAATTGGAAAGATGTTCCTACCAACCCTTGAATCCAAGGCACAACAATTAATGAAGGAACAGATCTTATCTTAGTTCTGTCCATGGAAGACAGGAGATAAGGTTTGGCTCGAAGAGCATAACCTAAAGCTCAGGTACCTGTCAAAGAAGCTTGCCCCGAGACAGGAAGGGCCATTCAAGATCACACAGGTTGTCTCTCCTGTGGCATACAAACTCCAACTACCCCCAACATGGAAATCCATGATGTCTTCCATGCGTCCCTGCTGACTCCTTATCGCAAGACTGCATGCAGAACATGGTCCAAATTTCACCAATCCTCCACCAGAAGAGATAGACAGAGATGAAGAGTACAAGATCAATAAGATCTTATTGCATCGCAGATCCAAGGGATGCTGACAATTCCTGGTTTCCTGGAAAGGATACTCTACAGTGGAGAACACCTGGGAACCAAACGGAAACTTGGTCCATGCACAAGCCCTGCTTAGGGCTTATAAGCTGTACCACCCCAAGGATTTTCCTTCCCCATCTTTGCAGTAAAAAAAAATGGCTATTCCTCCCACCAAAAACAACACTCCTCTCCCAGTCCAACCACCTATCTGTTCTTTCTGTCTCCCCATCACCTCCTGCTGCATCCTCTATGCTGCCATATTAGAAAATCCCATCACTACATATGCCCTAGAGCAATGTATGGGTTTCACCGGAGATTATGTCCTCTGCACCCTCACCAACCTTTATCGCTCATACACCCTAGCCCATATGGTCCATGCCCATCTCTGCCCCGACAACCAACCCTGGTCTATGCCACCACCCTCAAGACTTCCCTCATGGAAGCAAGGGGCTACACGCTAGACATCCTCCACACTGAAGGCTTTGGCTACATCATGGATAAACTCCTTCCAGGCATTCTGGCCCCTGTCCTCTGTCCCATCCTTGTTGCTCTCGCTCCTAGAGAGAGAGTGTTTTACTTTCAGTCTGCCAATCATATCAGCTTCCTTCAACCCACTGCTCAAGGTCCAGACCCCCACACCACACTCTCCTTCCCCAGTGCCCATTCCTGCACCCTCTGTCAGAGCCTCGCCAGCCACCACCCTGGTGCCCAACTCCTCTCATGAAACTACCGCCGAGTCATTGGAGTCCTTTCGGACCAACGTTGACAAGCCCCAGGTCACTCACTGACACTCCCCCTTGCCACCTCACACTCTGTATCACCAACCTCACCACACATTTCTCCAGATTGGAGCTATTCCTGGCTCAATCACGCTCTCCGCTGCTAGAAGACAAATCAATGCCAGAGCCACATGCACCATCACCCCCCAACCAGCCTCTAGATGGGGAACCCCCACTATCCAGCTTATTCCTCAGGTCTCCTCCCCCCTTGCCTCTGTCACTGCAACCCCCAGATCTCCTATGTCCTCTGTTGGACCTCCTCCACCATACCTCGCCACTCACAGCACCTGTAACGCCACCATCATCCTGGATGACAGATCCCCGGCTCCCAGCCCTTATCCTACTCGACCTTACCTCATCCACCTGCAACTTTGCTTCAAGTGTGGGACCATCAGGCACTTCTGTAGGGAATGCCCCAACTACACCTACCCCTTCTGCCACAAGATTGCCCCAGGTCATATTCAGGAGTTTTGCCCCACACATGTTTGCAGCCTCTGCAGAGGCATTGGCCATATTGTCACCAACTGCACTTTTGGGACGATGCCTGGGCAGACCTCAATGCCGATGATGCTTACAACTATGATGTCAACGAGGGAGCATCCCAGTGAAGGGGTTTTGGAAGTAGTGGAGTCAGAGTCTCCACCATGGGAAGGGGGTAATGTTACAGTAGTGGACTACTCTTTTTCTCCTTTACCTTTTGGACTACCATTTTCTCCTAGACTTCATCCAGTCTTCTTTGAACAGCTCAACCTTCCACTTAGTCATCACTTCTCATGCTAGGATGATATTTCTTTCATACTCCAGAACATTCTAGAGTATTCCATCCTCATTTGTCTTCTTGACTTGTCTTGACTAGTGACGACTCACACAACCCGATCAGGTCATGGTCTGTGCGCAGACCTCTGTAGTATATAAACCTAGCCACCACCACCAGTGTACTTTATCTAGTTCTATGCAGTCTTCTGCTAGCAATTAGTTTCACTCCAGACTCTTAGTGTGCACACTAAGACATAGTCTGAGCATTGTCTCATATGAGTTGCATGGCTACTTCAGAGTGCCACCTGAGTTCTAGTTGTTAGCGCCCAGCATAACAGTGATAAAGCACAAGTCCTTGCTCACAAAAAGCACTTTATGAAGACTTGGGAAAGTTGAGACCTTGGAGAAGCAAAAGAGTATTTAGGCATGTGGATTACCAGGAATCACAAAAATTGTATTCTGAGGCTAGATCAGTGCAATTATGCACAGAAGGTCATAAAACAATTTAAGCTTGAAAATGCAAAACCCACACACACACCTCTTCCATCTGGTTATAACCCTTCACCATCAACCACTGAAGCATCACCATCTTTGTGTTCACAATATCAGTCCATCATTAGATCTCTTCTCTTTATTATGCTTGGATTTAGACCTGATATCACTCATGCTGTCATTAAAATGTCACAATTTTCTTCCAATCCATCAGAAGAGCATTTGCAAAGAGTGCTCTATATAGTCCACTATCTGGTGCGAACACCAGACCTTTGCATAATGTATTCTGGACACAGCCAGTCTGGTCTGAGAGCCAATTCTGGCTTTATAGCTTATAGTGACACTGACTGGGCAGGCAATATTGAGACCCATCATTCTACAACAGGTTATTGTATATTTCTAGCATCTGGCATAGTATCATGGTTATCCAGATGACAATGCAAGATCACTCATTCTTCAACTGAAGCAGAATATATGGGCATGACTGAGACTGCTAAACAGCTCTCTTGGGTGTGCTCCTTGTTCTTTGAGTTGGTATACAGACTTGGTCCTTTACCCCTTCTAGTTAATAATCAAGGAGCTATATTTCTAGCTTCTAATCCTGTCATTGAAGGACACAGCAAGCATATTGCAATTCCATTTCATTACATTTAGGAATACATTAAGGATAAGGAGATTACTCTCTTTTATATGTACTCCTACTCAACAACAAACAGCAGATATCTTTACAAAGAATCTGACATAGCAGAGGTTTGAAGAAGTTTAGCCCATGCTCTCTCTTTTTCCTTTTTCTTTTATAAACAAGTAATGCTAAAGCAAGGAGGAGTGTTGAAATGGTAGTGTTCTACTTTTGTATTTCACTTACAGCCACTACATTTCCAGATTGGTCTTTATGACATCATAGTCTAGACTCAGTCACACTTGTCACATTACAAATACAGTAGCTCTCTTTATGCTATTGGACAATATACTTAGTCTTATCTCTTATCTCTAACACATTGTCATGTGATTCATACTATATCTTATATAGGTACTATACAGTACACAAGTATAAACACTTCTGTATTTTATATAAGATGGTCCTTATGACCTGTCTTGTTTCCTTAGATCTTTAAGTTCTTTTATCACTACTGATATCTCTAAGTTGAGCTTTGCTCCTTATATAGTGGGCAACATTTTGATTGTTAAGCTAATAACTTAAGAGCCACTGAAGGCAAACCTCCTAAACCTATCCATAGCAAAATGCCATAATCAAGGGCTTTCCAAAAATATATACATTGCTTATGTAATTCATTCTATATCAGGAGATATTCAGCAATCAAGCAAGGGTACTCACTGCAACAGTTTTGTTGCTGACCCTATAAAATGTTAGAATCATATGTTGTGGCCAAGTATTACACAATCAATGGGTCATGTGATGCATAAGAAGTTCAACATTGTGCAAACACACCAAAACACCATCGCTTTTTCCATTACTTCCATCATGAAATCCCTTTCTATTGAACAAACCAACCAAATCATCTCCTGCCTGGAAATGGTCAATTACTCACCAGATCTCACATTCTACTGGTCTCAACCACTCTACCATTAGTAGACTCTGCTCCAAACACTGTCCAGACCTATTCAAGCCTCTGGTGGTCACCCATCCCTCATAACTCCCACTGACATGTGCCATGCTATTTGTCTTATTGGTACTGGGAAGGCTGAAAATGCTGTTCAGGTTACCAAAACTCTTCAGAACATCAAGAACCATTCCATCTCCCCCAAAACCATTCGTCATCACCTCAGGAAGGCTGGTATGAAGGCTGTGGTGAAGAAGAAACACCCCCTTCTCTCTGTGTCATGGGAGGGCAAGAATGGACTTTGCTTTAAGCCATCAGGATTGGACTGTGGAGGACTGGAAGCATGTCATATGGTCAGATGAGACCAAAATCAATTGCACTGGGTCAGATGGAAGGAAATGGGTGTGGAAAAAGGCAGGAGAGGGCCTAAGTGATAGGCTGGTGGAAGGTACAGTAAAGTTTGGAGGAGGATCAGTGATGATATGGGGTTGTATGACCTAGGAAGAAGTTGGAATGGCTTGCAAGATTGATGGTAAGATGGATGCTAATCTTTATGTGCAGATCATGGATTCAGCATTATGGAAAAACTCCAGAGGATATTATCTTTCAGCTGGAGAGCCAAGGAGTGGTTTTCTGACAATGAATTTGAGGTTATGATGTGGCCTGCTCAGAACACCTATGGTTTCTTCTCAAAAGAAGGCTAGCAGAGTATCCTGAGTCACCTAAGGGGGTTTTGCAGTTATGGAAGCATGTACAGGCAGAGTGGGATAGGATTGGGACTGCACAGTGTCAGGAGTTGATTGAGAGTATGCCTAGAAGGATTCAGGAGGTGATTAAAGCAAAAGGAGGATATACTTCAGATATCCTTGATATCAGTAACAAAACTGTCGCAATGAGTACCCTTGCTTTATTGGTGAATATTTCTGATATAGAATGAATTACATAAGCAATGTATATATTTATGGAAAGCCCTTGATTATGGCCTTCTGCTATGAGTAGGTTTAGGAGGTTTGCCTTTAGTGGCTCTTGAGTTATTAGCTTAACAATCAAAATGTTGCCAACATTGCAACAGTTTTGTTGCTCACTGTACATACTGTAACTCTCATACTCTTGAAGTATTCCCTGTTTGCAATACACAGATAGGTTTACCCTTACACACTTCATTGCCCTCAGTATGCCTGCTCAGATATTATTATTCTGAAAGAATGTTCATTTGCCAGATACACCTCTTGTGATTCAACTCACCATCTGGAAGCAGTTCAGAAGCATTGTTCATGACATGCTGTCAATCCCTTCTACTCAATGATTCTGTATTATACTGTATTCACTTCCATCTTGAATATTATACCTCTTATTGCACATATTATCAATTCAAGTGAGACTTGATAAGATAAGATTTACTCTATGGCAGCATACCATGGCAGCATGAGCAAGGATCAAACTCTCAGATGACAGCTCCTTAACTGCATGGACAGGACTATGCTGACCACCTGAATGGAATAGTGTGTGTTAGCAACATTTAGTAAATACCTTCCTGATATTTGATTAACATACTCCATGACAGCAGTGCAATGTATTGTTACAGCCGTCTGCTGAACGTTGAAGCACAAGCTCCTTTGATTTGTCAGCTGGGCCTCTGCTGGAGCATTTGTGCATATCTTGCTGGCATTCAGGCTAAGATATTGCACAGAGGCTCACTCCTCAACCTACTGCACACAGTGTAACAGTAGTTTTAAGCATGTCACACCAATGTGTATGTAGTATCCAATACTTATGTTGAGAAAGTTACATGTGGTGTGGTGGCTGTGCCCCACCGGGACTGAGCCAAGTCCATGTGAGTGCTGCACGTGACTTGGGATTCCTCACCTTCTGCATTCAGACAGGTGATCTGTTCTCATGCAGTTCCAGCCTATGAGACATGGCATGGCCCTATGGACTGCCACAATATTCAATGAGCACTGCCCTGCAGGGGCCCTCGGAGCATGATGAGATGGCTGCAAGAGCATGGGTGATGAATTACAACAGCAGGAACCTATGTACTGATGACAACTAGCATGGTACTATAAGCAGGGCCTATACCATGGCAGTGTGATAACTATGAGAACACAGGCACTAACAATGATGATGACTGGCAATGCAGAGTGAACTGGACTGTGTGAGGCAGTGGCACAAGAGTGAGTATGAATATGAGGGAGGGTGGTAGATTGTTTGATTAGGGGCCCTTGAAGGGGGCATGGGCTTTCATGAATATGTTCGGAAGTAGCAGCAGTAGGCAGGTGGGACTTAGCATACAATATGATGGTGGGTTTCTCAAACAGATGTGACAGACAGTATGAGGCGACAGGGATTTGGAGTGTGAGTGAGTGGGAGGCCTAGATGGTCTTCTAGTATGAGGTGGTTGCAGTGCAGGTCATGGACTCTGCTCCCACCAAGGCGGTCAGCAGGTTTGTGTTTAACCCAGCATCAAGCTGTTGGTGACCTCAGAGGGGCCATGTCACTCTCTCCCCTCACTCCCAGCAAGTGGCATTGATGGCATGAAGAAGGGCAGTGTGTGTTAGAGTTGCTTATTTCGCACTCTGCAGATTATGGACTGTCTACTTAGTCATCATGTTGTGTCTTGTTGTTGTAGCGCTTCAGATGTAGCTTGGAGCTCACTGTCTTAGTTCCTCAGTTTCTGACAGTGAGCTCCAGGTATGTGAAGTTAGTTCTACTTGGATATATAGTTTCTGACAGTGAGCTCCAGCTGAGAGATTCCAGCTGTTAACAGGTTATGAGCCCTGCACTCTAGTCACATCACAATTGTTTGCGCTACATCGCCGAAAATACTTCAAAGTCTGCCTCGGTGCATCGAAACCACATGTCATCGCTGCCACCCACTCCTATTCCATCCGAAACCATGTGTGACCACCAACAACACTCGCATCGCATCCAACACCTCACTGGCCCCAACTATGTCACCTGGAGTGAGGAGATGAAGGCACTGTTCCGCTCCAAGGGACTGTGGAGACTCGTAGATGGAAAAGAGGTTTGCCCTTCCACTTCTGGAGCAGACCAGACAGCCTGGGACATCAAGCAGGACAGGGCAGCTGGCGAGTTGATGCTGAATATTGTGCCAGACCAACGAGTTCACATCCGAGCGGACCAGGACGACCCCACTGCAGCCTGGGCAGCGCTTAAGAAGGTGTTTCTCCAGCAGAAGGCCAGCAGTCGATTTGTTGCCTACAACGAGTTCTTCAGCATCTGGAAATGCGTCAAGGAGTCACTGCCTGGGCTTGCAGCACAAGTTGAGGAGTCTATGCTCTGAATCCAGGATCTGCACGGGTCTAGCTTTGACATGAAGACTCTGGATGCCGAGTTGACATGCATGGCGATGATTCGGGTACTTGGGCCCGATTACAGCCATTTCGTCTCATCTTTGGCCCTCCTCACTGACCTGGACAAAGACAAGGTCAAGGCCGCATTCCACACCGAAGAAATCAATTGTCGCCCTTGCTCAGATGCCCCTGCAGCTCCCATTGACTCCGCACTCGCCACATCCTCATCCACCTGCGCTTGCCCATGAAATACCCCATGTTCATTCTGTGACAAGCCAGGCCACTGCCAATGCAAGTGCTATTTGCTCCAACAAGCGAAAAAGTACTACAAGACGAACCACCACAAGGACAGGAAGGGTGAACAGTCTGCTTCGGTTGCCTCGGGAACTCAGGAGGTCGTCGAACGAGCTGGAAATGCAAGTTTGCGCTCTACAGATCACTCTGATCCATTTTCGCCACTCCAACTCAATGCTGACCATGATTGGAATGTTAACAGCTGGAATATCACAGCTGGAGCTCACTGTCAGAAACTATATATTCAATTAGAACTAACTTCACATACCTGGAGCTCACTGTCAGAAACTGGGAGAAAAAGACAGTGAGCTCTGAGCTACATGCGAAGTGCTACAACAACAAGACACAACATGATGACTAAGTAGACAGTCCATAATCTGCAGAGTGCGAAATAAGCAACTCTAACAAAAGCAATGATGGGCTGTCGCTTGGACATCCAGGAGACGATACCAGTGCCAATCTTGACAACATATCCAATAAAGTGAATGGAGGAGGGCAGGGGAAAGTGAGAGTAGGCGACACTTTTTTCGGGTGTGTCGGGTGTTTCGAGTACCTTGTGGCTGCGCGCATATGCGGGGGAAAGTGTGAGTAGGCGGCGCGTCTTTCGGGTGTTTCGGGTACCTTTCGGCTGCGCGCGTACTTCGAGTATTTCGAGTATTTCGAGTATTTCGAGTATTTCGAGTATTTCGCTTCTTCCACGTTTTCGCCCTTTTATGGGTATCGTTCCCATGTGGCTCGCCTGAGCACGATGCCCCATGCGCCATAACGCGCGCGCTTATGTAATCACTCCCGACGCAGCCTGCTCACCTACCATCACCCGACTCACCTACCACAACACATTCTTCTTCTTTCTCTTGGGATTTTCTGGTGGTTTGACTATCACAGATAACACAACAGATCTTTACAACTGTATGTAAGTCCCTGGCAGCTCCTGATGGCTGTCTGGCTCATCATCAGATAAGAGATCAGATAAGAGTTTTCTGTTGACTGAAGGGTTAGTCCTTGGATTAGGCAGTTGACCTTGGCTTTATCATACAGTGCTTGAGAGTTAAAACCAATTGTTGGGTAGAAGTGCTTGGATATTGTCTTTTGGCTGGAATTGCAGTGGTCAATTCTCTGTTCAAAGCTGTCCTTTGATCAAGTCTCTACTACCTAGCTTCACAGATTCAACTCTGTGTGTCCGCTGGTTGCCAAGGCCTTTTCAGGCTGAGACCTCTGATAGCACAACAGATCAGAGACGCTGTTGGTGATTAGGGAGATCTGACAGGTGTTCTATCTGTCATTTCTTCTCACTCTGTCTCAGGCTTCTTGCCTTTAGCTCTGTCATACACCTGGCTTGGTTACCTTGAGTAGCTCTTGGCACTGAGTAAGGCAAAGTGATTCTGTGCATCCTTGGCTTCCTTGCACCTCAAGCCTTGCCTACTCCTTCTTTTCCTTGGGTTCTTTCTGCCTTTAGCTTGGCCTACTTCTGGATTCTGGATTTCAGCTTGGTCTATTCAGAATTCTCTTTGTCTCAGAATGTAAGTATTTTCAATTTGTGGTTGGTATTGCATTTCTGATATATAGAGATATTTAGGTCTTCTCCTCCTACCTCTCCTCAGCGTGCCCAGAATGCTTCTCGCCAAGCTGAACGAGCTCAACGCCAGCTTGGCTCTCCTCCCTCCCGTCGCCATCCACGTTCTTCTGTTCAGGCTGCTATGCCTGCTGCTTTGATTGTGGGTTACTTTCTGTTCTGGGTTGGGTATAAAATGCTAAGATATGAATTTCAGAATCACCCTCCTGTGCCAATTCATCAATACCCTGGCATGCCACGTCATTTGATTGAACATCATGAGATGCAACGTATGCACCGGATGCAGCATTCTCCTCCTCCAGTCAATATCCCATCCTCACCACCACCTCAGCCACTACCTCCTATTCCTCAGCCATTCCAGATCTATCAGCCACCACATCACTCCATGGGCTATCAACCATTTCCTCAGCCTCCACCTCCACCTCCACCTCAGCATTTTCCTCAAATGGGTGCCAGAGTGGATTATAGTGCTCGCTTGCTAGAAGGATTTAATCATGCTCATGAAGGAAGACGAAACCGAAGACACAATCGTTCCTCTGCCCAGCCCCCTGCTGCTGCCCAAGCTGGTCCTTCATACCCTCCTCCACAAAATTTACAAAGTCACCAACATGTCATTGATTTTAATCAGGAGAGGCAGTGGCAAGCTCAGCAAGCTCAGGCTCACTTTCATTTGATGAGGGTACAACAACAAGAACAGGAACGTCTCCATGCAGTGCAGTTGCAACATGAACACTTGCAAAGACAAGAAGCTGAACATCAAAGGCTTCTTGAACAGCAGCAACAGGCTTTGTACCATCAGGAGGCAGACCATTTCAGGCTTTTTGAAGAACAGCAACAAGCTTTGCGCTATCAGGAGGCAGATCATTTCAGGCTCTTTGAACAGCAGCAACAGGCTTTGCGTCATCAGGAGGCAGACCGTTTCAGGCTCTTTGAAGAACAGCAACAAGCTTTGCGTCAGCAGGAGGTAGAGAACCAAAGGCTTTTTGAAATGCAGCAACAGGCTTTGCATCAACAGAGAGCTGAGCAATTAAGGCTTCAACAAGTCCAGAGGCAGATATTACAACAGCAGGAGCTGGAACATCAAAGACATCTTGAACAACAACAGCAAGCAGTATATCATCAGCAGCTGGAACATCAGAGACATCTAGAAGAGCAACAGCATGCACTACGCCAGCAGGAGGAGGAACATCAGCTTCAGGAGCAGAATGCAATACAGCAGGTACAACAACTCTCCCAAGCTTTGCTTTCAGAAGCACTCCATGAATATAGCCAACGCTCAGCAGAACAATATGAGCAAGATCAGCAAAGGCAACAATCCCATAATGATCCTGATCCTGGCCCTCCTCCTCCTTCTCCCATACCAGGTCCTGCTCCAAGATTTCCACATCCACCTCCCAGCCCAGATCCAGATCCAAGCCCACCTCCTTCCCCATCTGCCAGACCATCAAGATCCAGAAGTCCATCACCAAGACCTGCTCCAAGGCTCCCTCCAAATCCACCTCCCAATCCCAATCCTGATCCATCTGATTCCAGCTCAAGTGACTCTGAAGATTCCATCCATCCTCAGCCTCCACACCATATTCCACCTGGTGGCCAGATATATGCTGAGCCTGTCCTACCCCACTCCCTTGGACCAATGGACATTCAGTGTCCCAATTGCCATGCTCTGCATTTCATCTCAGAAAAGCTGGCCAACTCTGGTGTTCGTAATCCTCGCTTTGGAACATGCTGTCTCCAGGGTCAAGTCAACCTTCCTCCCATACAACAATGGCCACATGCCCTACAGAATCTGTTTGATGATCCCCAAGACCATAGGCAGTTCAGAAAGAAAATTCGTCAATACAACAATGCCCTGGCATTTACTTCTGTGGGTGCTGACATGGACAACCAAACTGTTCAAGGCTCTGGGCCAAATGCTTTTCGTATCCATGGTACACTTCACCATCTCATGGGTGCCCTCATGCCACCAGATGGACTGCAGCCTTCCTATGCTCAGCTCTACATCTATGACCCACAGGAGGCAACTGATAGACGAGTTCAACGCAACCCTCAACTGGATGGTGCCATCTTGCTGGATCTGCATACCACCCTAAGGGAAATTCATCCATATGCTCCTCTCTACAAGCAGGCATATGAAATCATGCAGGTCAGTAGCAATTGATCTCTCTCTTTCCAACAAACATACTTATAATATAAAATAGGCCAAGCCTGCAGAGGAGCATACTGATGTTCGCATGAGGCTTTGCTTGCAACAGGCAGCTGATGCCAGGAGATACAACCTGCCTACTGTGGAAGAGATAGCTGCCATAATTCCTGGAGATGGTTCAGAGAATGTCAGAGTACAGCGTGACATCATTCTACGCCTTCAAGGTGGTGGTCTACGTCGCATCAGCAACCTCCATCCCTCCTACCTTCCTCTCCACTATGTCCTTCTCTTTCCACATGGAGAAGAGGGCTGGCATCTCAATATTCCACTTCAGCTAAACAATGGTCATCCACATCGCTCCAAGAAGGTCACCCAGCTGCTTTGGTATGCCTACAGGTTGCATATTCGACCACCAGCATTTGAGCCACCCAATCTCTTCAAAGGGGCAAGACTGTTCCAGCAGTTGGTCTGTGATGCTTGGGCTTCCATTGATCAGTGCAATCTTACCTGGGCTGCCAACAATCAGACAAAGCTTAGAGCTGATCTGTATCAAGGCTTGAGGGATCGTATGGGTCAAGATGCTGGTCAAGACATGGCCCAAGTTGGTCGTGTCATTCTTCCTTCCACTCACAAGGGTGGGCCTCGCCACATGCAGCAGCTGCTTCAAGACTCCTTGGCCATCTGTAGAGAATACAGAAAGCCTGACCTTTTCCTCACCATGACTGCCAATGGGAGCTGGCCAGAGATTACTCAAAATCTGCTTCCAGGTATGTGTCTCATTAGATTTGATTATTTACAAGTCTGACCATCCTGTAGGTCAATCTACTGTGGATAGGCCTGATCTGGTGACACGTGTCTTCCATGGCAAGCAGCAAGCTTTGGTGAAGAAGATTCGTGATGGCTACTTTGGTCAAGTGGCTGGCCTGGTCTACACCATTGAATATCAGAAGCGTGGCTTGCCTCACATGCATCTGTTGATCTTCTTGGAGGAACAAGACAAGATTCGTACTGTGGAGCAAGTGGATGCTCTCATCTCAGCACAGATCCCAGACCCTGACATCCATCCCCAACTTCACTCTGCTGTCATCAAGTGCATGCTCCATGGCCCCTGTTCTCCCCAAAGATGCTTGGAGGGTGGTGCTTGCAAGAAGCGCTTTCCAAAGCAGTTCTCTGATCACACCATCATCAAGGAGGATGGCTACCCTGACTATGCTCGCCCTGACAATGGCAGGACTGTTCAAAAGCGTCAGGATGTCTTCAGCAACAAGGATGTTGTTCCTCATCCAAGAGAGCTGTTGGTCCAATTTGACTGTCACATCAACTTGGAAGTCTGTGGCTCTATCAAGGCTGTCAAGTACATTCACAAGTACATCTACAAGGGTCCAGATCGTGCCACCATTCAGACAGAAGGTCATGATGAAATTCGCTCCTATCTTGATGCCAGATATGTCTCTTCCACCCAGGCTTGCCACAATATCTTGGAGTTTCCCATGCACATGGAATGGCCAGCAGTCTATCGTCTCTCAGTTCATCTCCCTGGCCAGCAGTCCATTGTTTTTCGTGCTGAAGCTCAAATAGACAATGTGGTCAACAATGCCAAGGACACTCAACTGCTTGGATGGTTCAAGGCCAATGCAAATCCTGAGCTCATTGCTGCTGGAGCACACAACCACCTCTATCAGGAGTTTCCCAAGTACTTTGTCTGGAACAAGAGTACTGCCATCTGGAAGATTCGTCAAAGATACAAGGCCATTGGACGCATGTATAGCATTCCTCCCTCAGCTGGTGAAGCCTTCTACTTGCGCCTTCTGCTCACTGTGGTCAAAGGTGAGATTGGTTATGATTTAGATGGAGCAGAACTAAATATTCATTTTCTCCTAGGTGCTACCTCCTATGAGCATCTTCGTACTGTCAATGGTCAACTCCATGATTCCTTCAAGGAGGCCTGTCGTGCACTTGGTCTCTTGCAAGATGACAGAGAGTGGCTGCTGTGTTTACAGGAGGCTGCCCACTTTAGCATGGGCTTTCAACTTCGCCATCTCTTCATTGTCATACTGGTCCATTGCTCTCCTGTGGACCCTGATCAGTTGTGGGAAGCATCCAAGGACAATCTCTGTGATGATCTTCGTCATCGCCTCATCCACACCCTGCATATTCCAGAGCCAACCCAGGAGCAGATATATGACTATGGCTTGCATCTCATAGCCCAGGACCTGAGAAGACATGGCAAAAGCTTGCTTGACTATCCAGCCATGCCTAGGCCACAAGGCAATTGGGGTATCCAGGAGGGAAACCAGCTCATCAATGAACAGCAGGCATTCAACATCCAGGAGTTGCAGCAATTTGTTGATAGGGCACTACCCACTCTGAATGCTCACCAGAGTGCTCTCTACCATGCAGCAATGGACAGTGTTCTCAACTCTCATGGATCCATGTTCTTCCTTCACAGTGGTGGTGGATGTGGCAAGACCTATCTGGCCCAACTTATTTCAGCTGCTGTTCGTTCAAGAGAGAGAATTGTCCTCTGTGTGGCCTCCACTGGCCTTGCTTCACTTCTTCTTCCTGGTGGTCGTACTGCCCATTCTCGCTTCAAGATCCCCATTCCTTGCCATGAGCAGAGTACCTGCAATATCAAGAAGGATGATGTTCACCATCAACTCATTCAAAGGACCTCTCTCATCATCTGGGATGAAGCTGCCTCTCAACATCGTCATGTGGTGGAATGTGTAGATCGTTCTCTGCGTGACCTGATGAACCAGAATCAACCATTTGGAGGAATTACCACTCTGCTTGGTGGTGACTTCAGGCAAACTCTCCCTGTGATCCAGCATGGTGCAAGAGAACAGATTGTTCCTGCCACTCTCACCCACTCCAACCTCTGGGCAAGCATGACTGTACACTATCTCCACCAGAACATGCGACTTGGCCAGGATCCAGAATGTGATGCATGGGCCCAGCAACTACTTCAGATAGGAATTACTGATGGAGACTTGGAGCTACCTCAACACATGCATTGTGGTGCTGATATGGCTTCCCTCATCAATGCCCTCTACTCCCAACTTCTTGCACCTGTCCAGGATCAACAGCTGCCTGATCAATACTTCCTAGATCGTACCATCCTGTCTCCTAGGAATACCCAGATTCATGAGATCAACTCCACCATTCTGGACTCTGTGGCTCCTCAAGAGAAGGTCACCTATCTCAGTTCTGACTCTGCCACTGAGAGAGAATATGAGTATATCCAACCAGAGATCCTGCATACCATCAACCCCTCTGGATTTCCCCTGCATAAACTGGAGCTCAAGAATGGTGCACCCCTCATGCTGTTGCGCAATTTGGATCCTGTCCATGGTCTCTACAATGGTACTCGCTTGAGGCTCATAAGATCTACTCGCCGGATCCTGGAGTGTCGTGTATTGAATGGCAATCAAGAGAATGTCAACACCACTGTCTTTATCCCTCGCATGGCTCTGAACACTGGTCTTGAAGATTCCCCTGTTCCCTTTCGTCGATTGCAGTTTCCTGTTCATCTGGCCTATGCAATGACAATCAACAAGTCACAAGGACAGACAGTGAAGCATGTTGGTCTGAACCTGAGCTCCCCTGTTTTCTCTCATGGACAACTCTATGTGGCACTTTCAAGGTGTAGTCATCCCAGGAACATCAAGGTACTTTTCCCAGAAGATGAAGAAAATAGTACCAAGACCACAAATGTAGTTTGGAATGAAGTATATAGAAACTTAGAGATCTGATTGACATTGTATATTACATATACCCATACCCAACTGATTGTATATGGAATGTCTGACTTTACTATTTCCAACCTGTGCTGAAAGATTCAACTGATTGTATATGGAATCTCTGAATTTACTGTCTCCAACCTGTGCTGAAAGCACAACGGGTGAAATGCTAGTCTATAAAGTTAACGGACGACGGCGTGGGAATCTATAAAGTTAACGGACGACGGCGTGGGAATTCTGGGTAGGCGGCGCTTTTTTCGGGTGCGTCGGGTGCATCGGGTGTTTCGAGTACCTTGCGGCTGCGCGCGTATTTCGAGTATTTCGAGTATTTCGCGTATTTCGCGTATTTCGCTTATTCCACGTTTTCGCCCTTTTATGGGCATCGTTCCCATGTGGCTCGGCTGAACACCCACATTCGTGCAGTAATCGCACCGACACGTGGGAACTAAATTCCATTTTGGTTGAGGCTGCACGAGCAGTAAATATTTCCTCGCGCCGACACGTGCGAAACAAATTCCTTCTTTGTCAATTGTGCGCACCAAAGCATTTGCGTGTGCGGTGAACGTTTCCTCAGCACCGACGCGTGGGAACTTAATTCCATTTTTGTTAATCTTGCGCACCAAACCATTTGCACTGCGACACGTGCGAAATAAATTCCTTTTTTGTGAATCCCGCGCACCAAAGCATTCGCATGTGCGGTGAACATTTCCTCAGCACCGATGCGTGGGAACTAAATTCCTTTTTTGTTAATCTTGCGCACCAAACCATTTGCACGTTCCTCGCGTGCTGGGCTGTGACACGTGGGAAACAAATTCCTTTTCAAGTGAATCCCGCACACCAAAGCATTTGCACATGTTTCCTCGCGCCGACACGTGGGAACTAAATTCCATTTTTG